>SKCR01033262.1:0-129487 GCA_019454045.1 Zanthoxylum bungeanum
CTTGGTCTTTTTCCGCTAAGTTTTTAAAACATTAGATGTTTTACATATAAAATCACTAAACTTAAATAATGAGTGGGAGCGGGTAGTTTGTCAAAACGTCCTTTGGTCTCCACCGTTAGTGCAACATCGTGAAATCTAAGTGGGGCTTCGTGATGACTTTAGTTTCATCCTCCCTAAGGAGAGAGTGTTTGCTTAGGTTAATATCAAGGTTGTACTTCTTACGATAGGATTTATAAAATGTATTTCATAATTAACTTACCCTAAGGTGGTGTTATGAGTTAAATTTTAAGGATCCAAAACGGTGGGTTACACTCATATAAATATAGTTAAAAGTGTTAATTATATTTAGACCAAAAATCGGTTATGAATAAATTTTGAAAATATGAGATATTTTGGAAAAAATTATTTATTGAGATTGTCTCTATTTTAATAGGGTATTGTGATCGACCCTAAGGCAACATAATATGCTTATTTAATTTTTCCGAGGCTATAGTAGTTCATATATATTTTAGTGTTTAGCATATGCATCATGCATCATGATTACTATGCCGAATTTATTTTGAATTTTATGCATGGAATAATTTAGAATATTTTTTTTATGATTTCAGAAATATGTCAAATCCAATCCTATCATCACTGCTTGCTACTGAAAAATTAACTGGTGATAACTTTGCTAAGTGGAAGAAAATATGAATATAATTCTTGTGCTGGATAACCTGAAGTTTGTCCTGATGAGGAATGTCCTCCACAAACCAGCTGTGAATGCCAACAAAACCATCATAGATGCCTATGAGAATTGGGTTCGAGGAAATGACAAGGCTCGTTGTTATTTATTGCCACTATGTCCGACGTGCTTAAAACAAAGTTCGAAAAGACAGAGACTGCTTATGAGATAATGGAGTCTCTACAAGGGCATGTTTGGCGAACCCTCTGATCAAGCCAAACATGAAGCATTCAGGAAGTCTTGAACTGCAAAATGGAAGCTGGAACCCGTGTTCGTGAACATGTGCTAATGATGATTAGTATGATTCATGAAGCTGAAATCAATGGTGCAACTATAGATGAAGGCATAAAGTGGACTTAATTTTGGAAAGTCTTAGCCCACAATTTCTTCAGTTCAAAAGATATTACTTTATGAGTAACTTGTTGAGTTATACTTTGACTCAATTGCTTAACGAACTCACTACTTTTGAGTCTATTTCTGTGGAGAAGAAAGGAAAAGCAAATGTTGTTGAACCTTCTAACTCTAACTCTTCTCTTAAGAAGAGAAAGAGAAATAAGAATAAAGGTAAGAGTTCAGGAACTGAGAAAACAGCAGGGAGCAGCAGCAAAAGAAACAAGCCAAACAATAATCAAGGTAAATCGGATTTACTTGTTACTGAATCTTGTTTAGTTGAAAATGATTTATCACCCTGGATAATTGATTCAGGAGCGACTAATCATATTTGTTGTTTCTTACAGAAGCTTGATTCTTACACAAGACTTGCTGATGGGGACTTTACTTTGAGAGTTGGGAATGGCGCTTTAGTTTCAGCATCAGCAGTTGGACAAATAAAACTTTATGTTGAGAACAATTTTTATTTTTGAATAATGTTTATTTCGTACCGGGTTTACTAGAAACCTCATTTCAGTTTCTCGACTTTATGAACAATGTTATTCAGTTTCTTTTGATAATAAATCAGTTGTTATTTCAAGAAATGGTTTGAATATTTGTTCTGGTTTTATTGAAAATGGGCTCTATGTAATAAGGCCCAATTTTAATTCATTATTGAATGCTGAAATGTTCAAAGTTGCATTGCCAAAAACAAAGAAACAAAAGATTTCTCACACTGATAACACATATCTATGGCACCTAAGACTTGGTCATATAAATCTTGACAGGATAAATAGGCTTGTAAAGGATGGTCCTTTAAGAGAACTAAATGTTGGTACTCTACCAGTCTGTGAATCATGTCTTGAAGGTAAGATGACAAAGAGGCCTTTCTCTGCAAAAGGCAATAGGGCCCAAGAACCACTGAAGCTTATACATTCAGATGTTTGTGGACCAATGTCTACACAAGCAAGAGGTGGCTATGAGTACTTCGTTACTTTTGTTGATGATTACTCTAGATATGGTTATGTTTACCTAATGAGACATAAGTCTGAAACTTTTGGAAAGTTTAAAGAATTCCAAATCGAAACGGAAAAACAATTAGGTAAATCAATCAAGTGCCTTCGATCAGATCGAGGAGGTGAATACCTTGATAATGAATTCAAAGATCACCTATAGAGTATGGGATTTTATCCCAACTAACTGCACCTGGTACACCTCAGCAAAATGGTGTAGCTGAGAGGAGGAATCGAACTTTACTCGACATGATTCGTTCCATGTTGAGTTATTCTTCACTTCCAAAATCGTTTTGGGGGTATGCTATACAAACAGCAACCTACATTTTGAATGTGGTTCCATCTAAGTCAGTACCTAGAACACCTTTAGAGTTATGGAGTGGCACAAACCCAGTTTGAGTCACTTTCGTATATGGGGGTGCCCAGCATACGTGCTAATGGAAAGACAACAAAGTTGGAAATGCGTTCTGAAGTTTGTTTCTTTGTAGGATATGCAAAAGGCACAAGGGGAGGTGTTTTTATAATCCTCGAGATAATAAGGTGTTTGTATCGACAAATGCCACGTTCCTTGAGAGTAATTATATGGCATACTTCAAACCTCAAAGTAAGATAGTCTTGGAGGAATTAAAATCTGATGAGATCAGTCAACAACCTACTAGGTTTGTTGTTCCACAAAGCGAGGAGACCACATCTTCGAGTCAAAACATCTTACCACATCGTCGTAGTGGGAGGATAGTACGACTACCTTCTCGATATAGACAAGATGGTGAAGCACAAGTTGCTATTACTGATGATGGTATAGATGACCCCATTAACATATAGATGTGCAATGGAAGATCATGACAAAGAGAAATGGCTTGAGGCTATGAAACTTGAGATGGAATCCATGTATTCCAACTCAGTCTGGGAACTTGTAGATCTACCTGAAGGAGTAAATCCTATAGGGTGCAAATGGATCTACAAAAGAAAGAGGGGAGTGGACGGTAATGTAGAGACATTTAAAGCAAGACTAGTGGCAAAGGGTTATACCCAAAAAGAAGGAGTTGACTATGAGGAAACTTTTTCGCCAGTAGCCATGCTGAAGTCCATTCGAATCTTGCTTTCCATTGCTGCTCATTATGATTATGAAATTTGGCAGATGGATGTCAAGACAGCCTTTTTGAATGGCTATCTTGAAGAGACCATCTATATGGAGCAACCAGAAGGTTTTATTAGCAAGGACGAAAAGCAAAAGGTTTGCAAGTTGCAAAGGTCTATCTATGGACTTAAGCAAGCGTCCAGATCTTGGAACATGAGGTTTGATGAGGCGATCAAAACTTATGGCTTTATCCAAAATCCTGATGAATCTTGTGTTTATAAATTCATCAAGGACAAGCGAGTGGTCTTTCTAATACTTTATGTTGATGATATTCTACTTATTGGGAATAATGTAGAACTATTATCAGACGTAAAAGCTTGGCTGGCTGAACAATTCCAAATGAAATTTGGGAGAAGCTAGTTACATTCTTGGGATCCGTCTTATTAGAGATCGCAAGAAAAAGCTGCTAGCTCTGTCTCAGGCATTGTATATTGACAAGATGCTTGTTAGATATTCAATGCAAAACTCCAAGAAAGGTAACTTACCTTCCCGTCATGGAGTTGTTCTTTCTAAAAGGCAGTGTCCTACGACACCCCAAGAGGAAGAAGATATGAGACGGATTCCATATGCGTCGGCAGTAGGGAGCTTGATGTATGCTATGCTATGCACAAGACCTGATATATGCTATGCAGTGGGAATAGTTAGTCGTTTTCAGTCAAATCCAGGATTAGATCATTGGGTAGCAGTTAAGCATATTCTCAAGTATCTACGGAGAACGAGGAACTATATGCTTGTTTATTCTGGCAGGGATTTGATTCCGATTGGATATACTGATTCTGATTTTCAATCAGATACAGATGATCGAAAGTCGATATCTGGATCAGTGTTTACTCTTGGTGGGGGAGCTATAGTTTGGAGAAGCATCAAACAATCTTGTGTTGCTGATTCAACTATGGAAGCCGAATATGTGGCTGCTTGTGAAGCTGCCAAAGAAGCGGTTTGGCTCCGAAAGTTCTTTACTGATCGATCTGGAAGTGGTTCCAGATATGGAAAAGCCATTGTCACTTTATTGTGATAATAGTGGTGCAGTGGCTAATTCCAAAGAACCAAGAAGCCACAAGAGATCAAAACATATTGAGCGGAAATATCATGTGATTAGGGACATTGTGCAACGCGGAGACGTGGCTGTTCTGAAGATTCCATCTGCAGAGAATCTAGCCGATCCTTTTACCAAGACGCTGCCTGCAAAGAGTTTTGAGGGGCATCTAGAAGGATTGGGGATTAGAGACATGTCTCATTTGCTTTAGGGCAAGTGGGAGTTTGTTGGGATTTGTATGCCCGACAAGCAAATATGTTCGAAACATGATTGATTAATAAATTTGTGATTCTATTTTATTCCATGTATGCATTTTGATTTGCTTTATAAAATTCATGAAAATTCCGTGATTATTTATGTAGCTTTAAATTAAACATATATGTGTATGTAAAATGTTACATGCATATATGCATGGATAAAATTTAAAGAGTAATAATCAAAATTTGTCCATGACTATGATTTGAAGTTGGGAATCTTCAAATCCAAAGTCATAAATACAGTTCATTCCATTATGAATGGTATAGTTCTATCCAGACTATATATGTAGAGACATAAAAATGAATGTATTTTTATATAATAAGATTATATTGGACAGGACCCGATAAAATTGTAAAGTTCTAATAATTCCGTTAAATATGGAACGTCAATTTTATCATAATGATGGTCATATATGTGATGATCTTAAATCATTATATTTAGCAGACTCCTATATCATATTAATCCATTCTTTAATTTACTCGGTATGGTTTTGTATTTATTACATTTCGTAAACCTTGTATTTTGGAATGAGTTGAATGAATAGCTGGGAATGCTAACCTGATATAATGAAATCCGTTTCATAAGATTCCCTTGTTTGTTAGTTCAGGACCTGAACGATTAGCGCGCAAATTCATAAAAGTTATGAATTAATTGTTCACTTGAGAACTAATGGAAGTCAAGGATAAAGATGTAATTGGAGAGGTTAACGGATATTTTGTACCTAGCTCCTTTACGAATCTATTATGGAGGATCATTGCATAGGTAATGACTATATCAATGGACGAATACTTTGAGTAATTAATTCTATAATTCCGAGAGTGCAATTCTGGGTATTTAGTGGAGTTACTCCAGAATTAATAATTTCGTTTGATTAATAAAAGAGTTTATAATTAATCGACGGAATTATTGGAGCTTAGAATTATAGGTCCATCGGTCCCCTCGTCGTCTTCTATCACTGTTCGAACGATTATAATTGCGAAGAAAAATAGTTGAGAATTATTTAAAATAATTATGAATTATTTTACACTCTAATTATTCCATATAGCTCTTGTTTGGAAATTATGACAAATGTTGTCTTAATATATTTATTAATAGATAATGTATCTATTTATTAATTTATGAAGATTAATATTTAATTAATTTGATTAATTAAATTTTAATTGAATAAGATAATATTTCAAAAGTTGAAAATTTTGAAAATTGTTTTTAATGAATTATCTTTGATAAATTATGAGATAAATATTAAAGGATTTTATTTTTGATTTTTTGAAAATTAAAATTAATAATATCCTTAATGAATTTGTATTGATCCTAAATTCATCCATGAGATAAGAATTCTATTTTGATCAAAAGAGTTGATCCAATAGAAATCTAATACAATGGAAATACAAAAATAAAAGAAAAACGTGAGCAGTTTTTGAATTGATGATTGATTATTTTGAGTTTTCAATTTGGTCAATATAGAAAAGAACAACAACAAAAAAAAAAAAACGTGAACAAGGGAGAGAAAAAGGAAAAACAGGAAATTGTTTTTGTTTTTGATTTTTTCGAAGTTTTGGTTTTAAGAAAACCAAAAACAAAATAACCCTACAGGATTCGTCTCATGAGTTGAGTACACGAATCATTCACTAAAAAATTAGAGTGTTCTTCGCATTTATTTTTACGCCCACACGTGCCGTTTAAGGTGAGGAGATAAGACGAGGAAGATCGTGGTTCGGAGAATCGTGATTCAAAGAGATCCAGATCTAAAGGTATATTACTAACCTGAGTTCTTAATATTTTTTTATTATTAATATACTAGAGAATACGGATCCGGATCCGGATTTTATTGTTCATGTGAAAATTAATTTTCCTGTCAACAAAACACGATTTCCGCTGCGCATGAACTCTGAAATCCAACATGAGGTACTTGAGTCGGTGGAGTTGCCACCATAGGTCTTGACCATCGCTGTAAGTTTTTCTCTATATATTGGATTCGGGTGGTAGCCTATACCCGGAGTGGTTTTTTACTCGGAAGAGTTTTCCACTTCGTCACCAAAATTATTGTGTTGATTTTGTGTGGTTTGATTTAATTTGCTGCTTTAATTTATTATTATTATTTTTATATTTGCAGCATATTTTAATTGTTGAATATTGTGATTGCCTGTTTTTCATCCATAGTCGCAGTAACAGGACTTGTCCTGCTTATTGTTTGTTATTCCGCATAGGGTCAGAACATTGTGTAAAATCGAATTTTCAATTGGTATCAGAGCCTGAACTCGATCCTTGACCCATTAGCTATGGAGCGTAGTCAACCCTTAAATTGTCCGCCATTTTTTGATGGCTCGGAATATTTACATTGGAAGGTTCGCATGAGAGCGTTCCTTAAGTCCTTAGATGAGAGGGTCTGGATGTCTGTTGAACACGGGTGGAAACCTCCCGTTGTTGTTGTTGATGGGGTCTCTTCCCCTAAAGATAAATTGACCTGGACCAAGGACGAATTTGATGCTAGCAATAGGAACAGCAAGGCTGTTAATGCCATACATGGTGCTGTGTGTTCTGCTGAGTTTAGGAGAATCTCAATGTGTGAGATAGCCAAGGATGCTTGGGACATCCTGCAGACTGTGCATGGGGGCACATTGTCTGTTAAAAATAATAGACTCCAGGATTTAGCCACTAGGTTTGAGGTCGCCAAAATGAAAGATGATGAGACCTTTGACGAGTTTTATGCTGAGATTAACGATATCGTTAACTCTAGTTTTAACCTAGGTGAGACTATACCTACAAATAGGATAGTTAGAAAAATCCTTAGATCCCTTCCTGATAAGTTCCTACCCAAAATCACCGCCATCGAGGAAAGCAATGACCTCGATCAGCTTAATTTAGAAGAACTCGTAGGAAAGCTGCAAGTTTATGAGAAGAAACTTCCTGGGTATCAAAAGCCCAAAACTATAGCGATGAAGATCGCAAAGGAAGTTGTTCATGATCCTCCTAGTGATGACGATACTTTTACGGATCGTGATTTGGCCTTATTTGTAAAGAAGTTTAAGAAATTTCTTAAACTTAAGAAGAGTGGCCATAGCAGTAACAGGGATACGGAGGTTATGCCTAGAGAAAGTAGGCATAGCAGGAGTGAGTCTGGACAGGATAGGGATAGTAGATCCCGTGGTGCCCAATGTTATGAATGTGAAGGATATGGGCATGTTAGATCTGAGTGTCCCACATACCTTAGGGCTAAAGGCAAGAAAGTCTTGGCAGCATCACTTAGTGATTCTGAAGGTGATGACTCTCCTAAAGGCAATTATATTGCTTTTACTGCTAGTGTGACTGATGAGAGAGAGCTTGTTGTTAATGATGCTGATTCAGAAGTCTCTCTTGATGAATCTGTAGATGAGGAAAGTCTTCAAGTAGCTTATGTTGAACTGTTTAATGAGAGTTTAGCTATTAAGAAGACTAATATAGAGGTCAGTAAAAGGCTGAAAACTGTTGAGCTAGAAAAGAATGAAGCTCAAGCTAAATTTGAGCAAAGCCTTTTGATGGTTGATGACCTAAAGGAGATGAACAAAAGCCTAGTTAATAGAGTCCAAATATTAGAGACCGAACTTGAAGATGCTAGAACCCAATTGTCCGTATTTTCTAGTGGAAATAAAAAGGTGGACCGTATGTTAGGTATTATTTCTGAGCCTAACTTTAATAAGGCTTCTTCTTCCAAAGCTGTGCCTGTAGCAGCTAAACGTGACTTAGGTAAGAAACCTGTTGAGTGTAGTCATGTTATTCCTCCTTTTATTCCTCGTCCTGTGACCCAACCTCGATCTAGAGGTGTTGTGGGTAAACCTCGCTCTCATCCGAGGTTTGTGCCTGTGTGCCACCACTGTGGCAAGGCTGGACATATTAGGCCTAAGTGCTACATGTTGCACAAATATAAGAGAAGGCCTAAGAGTGTGTCTCCTAGATTTGATTCGTCAAATCTAATGTCTCAAGTTTCTGCACTAACCAAATAAGCTCAATTCTTGAGTGAGAAACTTGCTTTATTGTCTGGGAACTCTCATGTGGAAGAGGTTCCTAGAAAGGTTTGGGTGAAGAAGCAAGATGAATTCCCATCTTCTTCTGCGTGTCCTGATGGACATGATGAGAGTGCACTTCGGTGTAACTCTGCTTAAAAGATGCATTTTTATTTTCCCATTGCGTGTGTGTGCGTGTGTTTTATGTTTTTGCACGTTTATTTTGTTTTCACAGCATATGGGTGTGTGTGTGTCTTGTTTTTGTTATATATCCTTGGTATATAGGATGGAACCCGGACATAAATTTCATAGCCGATTCCGAATGGACGGTTGTATGATCTGCACTCGGGATACAACTCCACGTACCATTGGATGTTTTACAAGCCTGTTTATGTCTTTCTTTTTATTTGTTAAAATATGAAAAATACAAAAAAAAAATAGAAAATGAACAAGACAAAAATTATTTTATTTTACGGCTTGTTAGAGCATGAAAAGCTTATGCATGTGATCCTGGTATGTAGGATATATGATTATGCATGTATGATATGCTTTTATTTTTCTTGATGCTCTATATACATGAGTGTGTGTGATAAAAACCTTTGGTATATCTTGTGCTTGCACTTTCACATACACATTTATATTTTATCAAGGCTTGGTCGCATGTATGAGTTTTTGGAATAGCAATCTAATTTCTAACCTATCTTGTTTGCTCAATAGTGTGACCTTTGACTAGTTGACCTTGCTATCCCCTTTTTGCAAAAGTAAAAAGAAATATATTTACAAAAATAAAAACGAGACTCAAGTGCAAAAGAGCCAAAATGGCCAAATTTAAAAGATAAGGGCAAAAACCCTTCACTCGGAAGAGTTATTATATATGAGCTCATGATTATTTGGGGTAAATAATATAGCATGCAACCAATGTTGCTTATTTTCAGGTCCTAGTGGTGCTGGGTTTGAACACCTATTTTTTGGACTTGGTTTGTTTAGAGATGGATTTCTTTAGCTGTGTCCAGCTCATAAAATAAGATCTTAAGCCTTGATTCGTTATGCACTTTATTTTTCCACGCAAGTGCTTTATATGCTTTGGTGTTTATGTCATATGCATGACTGTTGTATTTAGCCTCTTTTAAAATCATGCATATTGTTTCATGTCATAAACAGCTGAATTGACTAGGTATCATTGTCTCAGCTTGAAATGTTGTTTCAGTCAGTTTTTGACAGGATATTTTATTATCTCATTGTGTGCGTATATATGCTTCATATCTTTGCATATCATTTATTTTGCATATCATTGAGTGTTCTCTTCCCATTTGTTTATTTTTTTACTAACTATATGTGCCTGTTAGTGAGGGGGAGTAATTCCTGTTTGTTTATGCTATTGCATGTGTTTTCTCATGTTCTCCTGTTATTTTTCCTGTTTCTTTTACCTTTTGTCATTTCGTGACAAAAAGGGGGAGAGTAATATATTAAGGGGGAGAGACTTAATATATAGGACGAAGCCGTAGAATATCCTTTAGATATCTCCATTTTTAAGAGGAGTTAAGATTAAGGGGGAGAGGGATTTCTACTTGTACATGCATGAGATTTTTACCTGCTTTATGGTTTACTTGATTATCCCAATGCTTTTCACGGTATATTGTTGTTTGTGGATGTTTCAGGTAGCAGGTATGTTGCTGCGGTGGCATTATTTTCCAGACTATGTTAGGTGGTAGATCGAGTCCATTTGTAATAAGTCACTGTTTTGATGGTTGACAGTTGACTATTTGCTTTTTGGGTCTATTACCGTAGTCTTTGTAATAGGTAGTGTTTTGTCACGGAATGCCAAAGGGGGAGATTGTTAGTTCCATTTTTATTGGCAATGTCCGTAACAAAACAAGTTCATTGAGTTGTAATGAGTCTTGAAGATCTCGGAGCAATTGGACAAGTATTTGGCAACATGAGATAGAGATTTCAGAGCGATGTTTACTCTTTTGCATATTTCAGAAGATTTAGAGCTCAAATTGACATGAGGTCAGTTGCATTGGAAAGTAGACTCGAAGACGATCGCGTACATATAAAGAACTCATGATTTGGACAAGAGACGAGAAGTTACAAGCGTTTTAAGTTGCCCCTGAAAACCAGTCCGCGTTCCGCGTTCGAGTTGCGTTCGTCATTTCGTTCGAACGGTTTCGAGGCAGAAACTTTGCGTTTGAGTTGCGTTTGAAGTGCGTTCGAACGTCCCTGCGTAAGTAGGTTTTCTTAGACACGTTTTTAAGCCAAAATAAGACTAGGAAACCCTTTTCCTTTGCCCTACCTATATAAACAAACATTAAGCCACATTCCCCATAGTTGAAGCATATTTCCCTTGAGCCAAAACCTCTCAAAGCTTTCAACTCTCTTTGATTCCACCATTGAAGACTTCTTATCTTCTTGTCTTCTTCATTGATGGTGTGAATGTTTCTTTGATAAACCTTCAACACAACTTAACCCAAATTCCCTAAGCCTTTAGAGTTCTTTAGGAGGAAGTTTGGTAGTCGGAGTTCCGGCGTCATTGGTGATATAATCTACTCAGAGACTTCAGAGGTTCTGAAGAAAACCGTGGGTCGCGGGCTTGAGGAGTTCCTTGAGTTCTTGCAGTATTGAGGTACTTGAGTCGGTGGAGTTGCCACCATAGGTCTTGACCATCGCTGTAAGTTTTTCTCTATATAGTGGATTCGGGTGGTAGCCTATACCCGGAGTGGTTTTTTACTCGGAAGAGTTTTCCACTTCGTCACCAAAATTATTGTGTTGATTTTGTGTGGTTTGATTTAATTTGCTGCTTTAATTTATTATTATTATTTTTATATTTGCAGCATATTTTAATTGTTGAATATTGTGGTTGCCTGTTTTTCATCCATAGTCGCAGTAACAGGACTTGTCCTGCTTATTGTTTGTTATTCCGCATAGGGTCAGAACATTGTGTAAAATCGAATTTTCAGAGTCCTACTATAAAATGGGACCACTATCATGAATACAAGAAAAAAATGGGAAGAAAAATATGAAGAAAAACGTGAAGAAGCCGAGAGAAAAAAGAGGGAAGGAAGAAAAGAAAAAGAAGAAGAAGAAGGGAGAAGGAAGAAAGAAGAAGAAGAAGGAAAGAAAGAGGATGGATCAAAGATTGATCAAAGCATCATTGGAGGTTTGAGGATGAAGAAAATCAAGAGAAAGAGAGGTAAGAAAAACTTAACCCAAATTTTGGAAATTTTGATCTTTGATGATTCTAGTAATATAGTGATGATAATATCACATTTTAGGTTCCAATTGATGAGATTATTAGTTTAAGGGTTATGATGTTGTGTGATTAGAAACATGGATTAAAGGTTGTTGCATTTTTGGTTTTTATATGTGAAGAATGATTTGAATAGTATAAAGATTGAATAATGATGTAAATGAAGATTAATGTATGCTTATTGGTGTGTAAGATGATGTACGAGTTATTGATTTGTAGTTTGGAGAAACTAAAATGGAGAAAGATTGAATGATTTTGGTTTTGGGAGAGTTGAAAGAGCAAAAACAGATTCTGGAAATCGCAGTAGCGTCGCGACGTAGGGAAGGTTTTGCATCGTGACGCGAGAGGAAGAAGAAGAAAAATTTTGGGCGTCGCGTGTCAGGACGTGCGATCCTTTCTACATCGCGACACGAGGCCAGAATATTACCTAATCAGTTTTAGGCCTCCGATTTTGTCCTAACGAGTTAGAAACCACCTTTAGGGACTCATAACAAGTTATCCTCGTGTTCTATATCAAATTATGACTATCACAAGTCTTACATGTATAATTTTGAAGCAAATCTTTAAGTATCGAGATTATTTGATTTCGTTGATTCTAATTGGGTTCCTACCATAGGTTATTCATAGGAATCACAGTTCTTTTCGATCAAGGATCCCGTGCCAATTAGAATTGATCACAGTGAGTGGACACTTTCCCTTCTTCTACATAGTTTTCATTTCGCATTTTCTTCAGTCAGACTTACTTTTCAGCAACTAGGGCGTTAGCCAAGTTTATTTTTATATCATATATGATTTAACTTGATTGAGAAGTTTTATGGAAAGATAGATGTTTCAGTTTATGATTCATATTTTCAGTACATGTTTTATGTTCTTGTTTTTCGAGGCATGAGGTAAAACCTCACCCCAGTATGTAACTTGAGATACAGTGGAATTGACGGATTTAGAGACATGTGCACATGTAGAGGACTGATGGGACGCTCTCAGATCCTCGAACAGGACTAGGGTTGACAGATCCTCGAAATCCTGTTTGGTGGCTACACTGCCAGTTGAGCTGTTGTCCTGGGTGTAGAGCTCTATGTTGCCAGTTGAGCTGTTGTCCTGGATGTAGGGCACCACCAGCCTCAGAGATGTCGCAGTTGAGCTGTTGTCCTGGGCATCGAGCACCATCAGTTTTCAGAGATGCCGCAGTTGAGCTGTTGTCCTGGGCATCGAGTGTTATCAGTTTTCATTTTTCAGTTTTCAGATCATCAGTATACGGTTTTCAAAAATCAGACTTTAGTAAAGAGTTTTCAGAAACTAGTGTTTTAAAGACAGTTTTCAGTGTTCGGATTTCAGGATTTCAGAACAATGTTTTCAGAATCCAGATTTTAGCAAATAGCTTTCAGAAAATCAGATTTTAGAAACAGTTTCCAGAAAATAAAGTTTCAAAAGCAGTTTTCAGAAAGATAAAGCTTTCAGAATAAGTTTTCATATAAAGATGTTTTTACTGAAACTGGGGTTTTGGAAATCAAGTTTTCTTTTCAGTTTTTCAAGTTTTAGTCCACTCACTTAGATCGTATAACGATCTAACCCATTTCCCAGTATTTATGTTTTGCAGGATTCTCGGAGGACGAGCTCGAGAGGACGGATGCTATTGCAGTCACCAGGGATAGAGTCCACTAGTATTGGGTCATATTACATGAGAGTCCAGTTAGTGTCAACATAAAGTTTCTTATATGTACTAGTGAAGTGTGAGTCTTTATAAGTGTTAGTTCCATTTTTATTGGCAATGTCTGTAACAAAACAAGTTCAATTGAGTTGTAATGAGTCTTGAAGCTCTCGAAGCAATTGGACAATTATTTGGCAACATGAGATAGAGATTTCAGAGTGATATTTACTCTTTTGCATATTTCAGAAGATTTAGAACTCCAATTGACATGAGGTCAGTTGTATTGGAAAGTAGACTCGAAGGCGATCGTGTACATATAAAGAACTCATGATTTGGACAAGAGACGAGAAAGTTACAAAGAGTTTTAAGTTGCCCCTAAAAACCAGTCCGCGTTCCGCGTTCGAGTTGCGTTCGTAAATTCGTTTGAACGTTTTCGAGGCAGAAACTTTGCGTTTGAGTTGTGTTTGAAGTGCGTTCGAACGTACCTGCGTAAGTAGGTTTTCTTAGACATATTTTTAAGCCAAAATAACAATATGAAATATTTTTCCTTTGCCCTACCGATATAAACAAACATTGAACCACCTTCCCCAATAGTTGAAACATAAATCCTTTGAGCCAAAACACTAAAAAGCTTTTAACTCTATTTGATTCCACCATTGAAGACTTCTTATCTCATTGTCTTCTTCTTTAATGGTGTGAATGTTTCTTTGTTAAACCTTAAACACAACTTAACCCAAAATCCATAATCCTTTAGAGTTCTTTAGGAGGATTTTTGGTAGTCGGAGTTCCGGCGTCATTAGTGATAAAATCTACTCAGAGACTTCAGAGGTTCTGAAGAAAACCGTGAGTCGCGGGCTTGAGGAGTTTCCTTGAGTTCTTGCAGTATTGAGGTACTTGAGTTGGTGGAGTTGCCACCATAGGTCTTGACCATCGCTGTAAGTTATTCTCTATATAGTGGATTCGGGTGGTAGCCTATACCCGGAGTGGTTTTTTACTCGCAAGAGTTTTTCACTTCGTCACCAAAATTATTGTGTTGAATTTTGTGTGATTGATTTACTTTTCCGCAGTTTCTATTATTGATTAATATTGTGGATTTTATTGTTGTTGGTTGATTTGGTAATTGCCTGTCTCAATTCCATAGTAGCAGTAATTAGGACTTGTCCTGTTTATTGCTTGTAATTCCGCATAGGGTCAGAACTTAGGATAACCTCGAATTTTCAATAAGTATTTTTTTTTATGTGTAAGGATAAAGTATTGTTAGTACAGAAATATGAGAAACAAAAGTATTTTAAATTGAGTTATAGTTCCTTGCATGACATTGCATTTGAATAGCCTAGAACATAGTCAGATAGTCAGAGGCTTATGGGGTTAGCAATGCTATCCCCTGGCGGTTACATCTCCCAGATCGGGGATGTTACAATTAGAAAGATCATAACATACTTCAGATTGAATAATTTTTCTAAATTTTTAATTTTATCTTGAATATCAGGGGTTTGAAGACTTTGTTCAAGGTGTTGGTTTTGAATTTCTTTAGAAAAGAAATTGATATGTTTCTGTTTCTTTTGAATTGCAACATCTTGAAGAAGTTTAATATCTTTTTCTCGAGGAGGATGGATGAATTAAAAACAACTAATTGTCCACAAATATCTGTGGTTATGCCTTCAGCAGATACTTGAAATGGATATACGGTAGTCAAGAAAGGAGTTCTAAGAATTATTGGTTCAGTAAGAATTTTGACAAGACTGAAAGTAGATTTTATTTGAAGATTGCAGTTATTGGCACAGATCTTAGCTTTAGTTAATTTATATTGAATATTTAATGGCGCACCGCTAGCACCAAATAATTTTTCAGTTGTCTTTTCATAATATTGAGTAGGTATTAGTCCTTCTTCGATGCAATTTTCATCTGCTCCAGAATCAACTAGAGCAATGGTGTCAATTTACAACGAATCATCAATGATGATAGTAATTTTAACATGCCATTTTTGAATTTATTTATTTATTTATTATTCCTAAAAATTCTGAATCTTTTTCTTCCTTTTTGTCCGAGGTAGAAGCTTCATTGACTTGAATTTTTAATAACGTTAATTGAATTTGTTTATTTTCTTCTCGAAGGATTTTAATTTCATTTTTGATTTCTTTAATTTCTTGGACAAGATCTTGAGTAGTAGTTTGTCACACCCGCCCCCTTAGGTAAGGTAGGGGTGGGACAGAGACTTGATACGGACAGAGTTTCCCCTGTAATATGGACTAATCCTCCAAATACAAAGGAAAAATCTAAACTGGAAATATCATCATAAAAACAGGATCTCCATGATCCAACTCAAATGAAACATCCATGATAAAATAAAAATATAAGTACTACAAGTATCAAAATAGGCTCTGTGTCAAAAATCAAATGACGAAATTCTCTCAAGAATGACATATCTAGAATTATAGTCTCAAATTATAATAAGGACACTCTACTGTTGGCACAACCTTTCTCTACTGGCAGGAAATGATGATGAAATAGCAAATGAAAAAGAATGATCTATTAATCTGCTAAACCTGAAATATTAAAGGAAGAGGTAAGCTCACGCTTAGTACAATGGATCACAGCTTAGTGCCGTGGATAAACAAGTAACAATGTGGATCGAATAAGTCTTTCATAATATAAATAAATACTTAAAGCTGTAAATCAATATATCAATATCTACTTGAAATCATAAATCTCATTTTTAAACAAAACTCATTCTGCTCAAGAAATCTGTAAAAATAAAGCTGTTCCTTCATCTATATGCACACTCTCATGACAATATGGCAAAGCTGGCAACATGGGGCATCCCCATGGCAATAACTGGCATCCAGAGCAAAAACTGGCAACATGAGAGCTCATCTCACGGCAAATAATCTGGCACATATAAGTACACGAGGTGCATCCTAGCATAAAAATCATTTCTAAAACACATGCTCATATATCTCAAAACATGTAAGTTTCTCATATATCACAAATCATGATTTCAATATAATCAATATTCGATCCATATTTTATAGCAAAATATATACTTTCTAAAAAGCAAAATCATTTAATGCATTTCCTTGAAAATTCATTTAAGAAAACATACATATTATATATTTGTGAAAATATCAATGTTAGAGGCTTATCCACGCACCTAGTGAGCTGACTACATAGAAAGGACCTATGCAGCAGGACCGTCCCTGCTTACGGTATCACGATCACCGGGATTTCTATAAAAATATGGAGTTTCCCGAGATGAAGCTACCACCAAAATAATCCTCTTGTCGAGATCTACACTTTTTCTAAAAATCCCGATTGAGAACGGATCCAAATCGGACGGATTGGGGGGGCCAAAACTCTCTATTTTCTCTTTTTTTTTTCTTTTTTTTTCCTTTTTTTCTCTCTCTCTCACACGCCTGTTCTCTCTCTCTTTTTTTTTTTTTTTTTTTTTTTTTTTTTTTTTATGGTGGCTGCTGTTTTCTTGAAGAGGAAAAGGTGTGTGTGTGTAAATAAGGTTTCTTTTCTTTTCTTTTTATATTACAAGACAATTATCAATTGTCTCCCTAAATTTATCTATTTTATCAATTTTTAATTCCAACTTTTACAAACTTAACAATTTAGTCCTTAAATTTCAGATACACTCAATTTAATAATTTAAAATATGGGTAAAAATAAATTGGGGGTGTTACACAGTTGGTTGAGGGGTTTGAGAAAATCTTTGATATATTTTTTGCATACTATAATTTGAGTCTCGGGAAGGAATTAATGATTTTTCTTCTTTAAATAAAATATCTTTTAATTTGAGTAAATATTCTTTCTTATTCTCAGGATTTTCAATTTTATCAATCATATCTAGAAGTGTTTCTTTGTCTTGCCTAGTAATTGTATTTATTGAATGTTTACAATCACAATTATCACTTTCATTTTCTGAGGAATTAGAATAATTTTCTTGAATTTCGAATACTTGATCATTAGAAGAATCATAAATATCTTATTCTTTGCACTTGATTTAATAAGAAGATTGATAAGTTGAGATTGATTTGAATCTTTTGTTTCATTTTACATTCATTTTTATAATGTCCAGGTCTACCACATTTGTAGCAAATTGGAGTGGTTTGACTGGTAGATGTTTGTCTACGCTTATGTTTCTTATTTTTATTTTATATCTTTTCTATTTTATCATAATGATAATTTTTATTCTTTTTCTTGAAATATTTCTTTTCTTTAAGTTTATATTTCCTACTTGAAGGTGCAACAATAGATTGATATCCATATTGAAGACACCAATCTCCTAATTCTTTTACTTTGTTTGATTTCACTTTTAATTTTAGATTGAATCCTTAAATCTGTGCAAGTGTTAAGCCAGTATTATTGATGTAATTTATTATTTCGCCATAGGTTAAGGTTTCATAAGGAATATCCATTAAACCTAAACCTAAACCTAATATTGGTTCTTACCTTTTCAGCAAATAACTTGGGTAAACCACTTATGAATTTTTCTTTCCAATATGTACTTTTACAGTCTGTTCGTAAATATAATTTTGACAAAAATACATCTTTATACCACCTATAGTCTTGCATTTTAGGGCACCTAAGATTTTGAAGTATTTCTGATGACTTTTCTTGAAATTGAATAGGTTCAACAATAAAATATTTAGTTATAGCAAAAACAAGAGTATTTACAGCATCTTGTTCATCATTTATTGGTTGATTATTTTGATCTCTTTTAACTGCTGTTAAAATTTGCATTCTTTCTTGTTCTGTGAGAAAATTATCCCACCATCCTTTTAATTGACCTGTGAATCCTGTGGTTAATATGACTGCAATAGCATGATCATTATTTCTAGCAATTTTATAAGCTTGAGCTGCCATTAGCATTTCATGAAGAGTATTGAGGATTTGAGCTTCTGCCATTCCATCAATATTCCATTCATAAATACTATGACCATCATAATAACTTTGTGAATATTGATTTCTTTCTTCAAATTGAACATTTGGTGGAGTAGGTCTTGGGTAATAATTTCTAGTTTTAGGTATATGAGGTTTACTATGATATTTGGCTATTATTTGTGAATCATTTTCTAAAAATTCTAAAAGTTCTTCTTGAAGTGATTCTTCATCATTATTGTTATTGATGGGTAGTATATTTGTTTTTGAAGAAGAGGTACATCTTTTGAAATATTTATTTTTTGTAATTACTTTTGAATTTGATCTAAAACATCTTCTGAAGATTGCTTGAATTCAAATTTTTTATCTTCTTTAAGTTCTATTGGTGGTTTAAAAAAGGGAATTTTTGGATCAAGTTTTGTATATAATCTCTCTCCGTGGGTTTTAAGAAACGGTAGTTTCAGTGTTTATTGATTCAATTAAAATTGTTTCAACAGTATTTAATTGAGTCGCTATTGTATTTAATAATTGATTAGAATAATTATTTTGTTGTTGTAAGCTACAAATATCTGAATATTGTATTTTATCAGTATCTTGTGTGGTTCTTCGTATTTTAAAAGAAGCACCCTTAATTGGTTGATCACTGTATTGAAATTGTATTTCTGTTAAGGGTGGATGGACACTTATTATTTCTTGTGGGGGTTCTTGAATCAGTTTTTCAATTTTTATTTATTGATTTAGTAATAAGTTTTGTCTTTTGTTTTTGTGGGTAAATTTCTTTCATCCATATGAAACAAGGCACATGTTCTTGTAACTTTGTTATATCTTTTAAATATTGATCACGTATGATTGATTTTTCACTTTATGAGAATATTGGCCTATATATTTTTCTAGGTTCATCCCATCTAGGATGTAAATTCTCTTTTTGAATTAATTATTTATTGATAATAAATTCTTTATTTATAGTCATTAGATGACTTAGATGGAGTTGGTGACTTATTGTCTTCCTTCATTTGAGAATATGTTGGAGACATAGATTCAACCGATTGATCATCTTGATAAACAGGTTGAGGAATATTTTGATTAAAATAAACTCCTGATAATCTTGTTACTGAGGGTTCTTGAAATGAAGTTCTAGCTAACTGAAAGTCTCTTAAAATTGATGAACTACCTAGAGAACTAGGAATTCATTGAAATTTTTTTGAATACTAACACTTCCATTAGAATCTTGACTTTTAATACTTGTACTAGATCGTCTTCTATTGGTGAAGAAGGAACTATCTCTCTAAGATTCCAAGTACTTCCTTGAGTTATTTCATTCCACTAGAATCTTTTAGGAGTTATAGCATTTGATCTTAAAGGATTTACTTCAATTAATATTGATTCATTTCTAGAACTAGATCTCATAGCCTTAGGATTAATTTGACTTCTCATTACTTTATATTAAACACGATAAATAATAGCTATTGATTTAATATTTTCTAAACATGTAAATTCTTTGATTGAACATTAAGAGTTAAAACATGCATAATATGCGGATCATGTAAAGATATTGAAAAATTTGGATAACAATTTGAGTAAATAGGACCATTAGCAAGATCGATTCTACTAATGCAAGTAATGAGTCATTAAAATTTATAAAACGAGCATCTCATAATGTAAATAATATTGGAATATCTAAACCTAATTTAAACAAAGGTTTACCTGCTATTTGCACCATTTCTATATGTAGGTAATTGAAATTATTTCTTCGGTGATGAGATATGGCTGATTGAGAGAACAAAGATATGGTACAGGTTTTTTGATTCAAAGGTATTGTTTGTTCATGGGTTTTTATTGAGTAATCTTGAGCAAAAGAAAAAAGTCCATTTTTATATATAGTATCTAAATTGGCTAAAGGTATAGACAAGTTTTGTAATTGATTTTCTATTCTGGCTATTGGTTCTTGGTTGTTAAGAATTTCTTGGCTATTGAGAATATGTGAGTCATTAAGTATATCGGTAAAGGATTGAGAAGAGGAGGCTTCAGACGCTTCACCTTCAGATCTAGACCTTGTAGATCTTAATCTAGATAACAGACTCATACTATTTTCTTAACACTCAAAGTAAACAAAGATTTTTCTCCTATTCTGGGACCACCCTCCAGGGCCACCCTAAAACCAAACACGGCAAAGAAGGGATGACCAAACGGATTACTGGGCTAAACGAAGCAAAATAAAAGAAATAAACTTTGAAAACTTGAGGAAGAAGATAAAGAGTACTTACTATAGTGACACGTGGCGCTGATACCAAAATCGGGAACATGACCTTTGGGACGAAGCGTTCTGAGTGATGATTTGGGTGTGCGTGTGTGTTTTGAAAATTAAAATTAAAAACTTTATAGAAAATATAATAGAAAGCACGATTTTATTTAAACATAAGTTGCACATTACATAAAACAAGCTCTGCCCCCCAAGACAGTTACGCATAAAATATATATAGGAGAATAGACTCCAAGACGACGGGCATCAAACACAGAATTCAAAAGAAAATAAAAACAGTAGTCAATTATTACACACAATAATTTAAAAGCTAGCATATTGAAATGAAAGGGAATCTTGAAAGTAAAGCCCACTGTCGGAGACTTTAAGCTAACTTATGGAGACTTTTGAAAGATTGAAAGGGAATCTTGATAATTTGTCGGCCAATCTTGAAAATCTTCCCTTGATAATGTTGTCGGCCAATCTTGAAAATCTTGAATTGTTTCATATATTGATTAACAAAAATGCCAAAACAATCATCTTCGTTGAGAGGAGTGAAAGATGATGTTGCATCATCATTTGCGTCATCGTCATCATCTTGAGATATCTTGGAGAGTGCATCTAATAATTGCTTCTTGTATTCTTTTTTATTGGAGGCCGAATCCAAAGATGCTTGAATTTGACTCTTGTTTAAATGAAATTCTTGATTTTGAAGCTCCAATGAAACCGAATGAATAGATCTTCCTGAATATTTATGGAACCATTGAATGACATATATTGCAACATGCATTTTCATTATTAAAACCGGACCACCATTTTATTTTTATGGATCTTGAAAGATGATGAACATGGGATCCAGAAATTCTATTTTCAATCTTGAAGTTCCATATCATGATCCAACAACAATTGAAAGAAGCAAAGAATGATAAAAGAAGATCTTGAGTTTCTTGGGGTTTTTTTCATATGATCTGACCATAATTTAAAGCCTTCTTGAATTTCTTGAGATATAATAGAGATTTGAGGACCAAAATAATACAACTATTTGAGAAACCAGTGAGGAAATTTGGGATTACATTGACCAAAATGGAAAAATCATGAATGATCAAAAGCCCTTACACAAAAGAAATTGTACCAAGCATTTTGATAATCAAAGTAATTGAAAGATTGAGGTTCAAAAGGTTGAGAAAAGGTTCTTTCTGTAAAATGATTAAGGTTCCATTCAGTTAAGGATAAAACTTTTGAAATTTTGCATTTTGAATAGGCTATTTGAGAAGGATTTTTGGGATCTTGATTATGAGTGATATCAATTGAGTCGGTATCAACCAAAATAAATTCATAGAATTTTCTAGTTTTCTTGAGATCTTCTGAAAAAAAAAATTTGGCATAACATTATTGACTATTTATGGGATTGAAGATGCGTTTTTTTTTTTTTTTTTTTTTTTTTTTTTTTTTTTTTTCGGTTCAATAATGGCTATAGGAATTGAAATATCTGTAGGAACATATTGATTTTTTTATGGGAGATGAACTTTGATGAGAGGAAGAGGGTAAAGCTTTTTAACCTTTATCTGGGGTGTTGATGGTTGCTTAAGAAAATGTAGGGTTTTTGAGGATTTGGTTTTTGATTTTGGAGTAATGAATCCTTCAGAGTCTTGAGACAATAATTGAAATTGATTTCCCAGCAATTGAGGGAAATTTTCTTGAGACAAATTTCTTGAGGGACTAGAAACCACTGCATATGATTCCTTTGTCTGTTTTATTTTCATGGGAGTGCCCATGAAGTTGATTGAGCTTTTTTCCCTGTAAAAATTCTCTTGTTAAAAAATCTGGTAAAGAATTTGAAGTTCCTTTGATAAATTCAATTTCAAAATCGAAACAAGAAAGTATAGCCTGTCATCTTGCAAAAATTTATTTTGAAACAAGATTTTGAACATCCTTTAAAAGTATTTCCTTAGCAGATAAACAATCTATTCGAAGGAGAAATTTTTTATTGATTAAATCACCTTGAAATTTTGAAACACATAAAACAATTTGGATAACAATTTGAGTAAACAGGACCATTAACAAGATTGGATTCTACTAATGCCAGTAATGAGTCATTAAAATTGATAAAACGAGCATCTCGTAATGCAAGTAATATTGGAATAGCTAAACCTAATTTAAACAAAGGTTTAGCTGCTATTTGCACCATTCCTATATGTAGGTAATTGAAATTATTTCTTCGGTGATGAGATATGGCTGATTGAGAGAACAAAGATATGGTCTTTTTGAATTAATTCTTTATTGATAATAAATTCCTTATTTATAGTCATTAGATGACTTAGATGGAGTTGGTGACTTATTATCTTCCTTCATTTGAGAATATGTTGGAGACATAGATTCAACCGATTGATCATCTTGATAAACGGGTTGAGGAATATTTTGATTAAAATCAACTCCTAATAATCTTGTTACCGAGGGTTCTTGAAATGAAGTTCTAGCTGACTGAAAGTCTCTTAAAATTGATGAACTACCTAGAGAACTAGGAATTCGTTGTAAATTTTTAAATTGAATACTAACACTTCCATCAGAATCTTGACTTATTATACTTGTACTAGATCGTCTTTCTATTGGTGAAGGAGGAACTATCTCTCTAAGATTCCAAGTACTTCATTGGGTTATTTCATTCCCGGAGGGTGGTCCTAGAATAGGAGGAAAATCTTTGTTTACTTTGAGTGTTAAGAAAATAGTATAAGTCTGTTATCTAGATTAAGATCCACAATGTCTAGATCTGAAGACGAAGTGTCTGAAGCCTCCTCTTCTCAATCCTTTGCCGATATACTTAATGACTCAAATATTCTCAATAGCCAAGAAATTTATAACAACCAAGAACCAATAGCCAGAATAGAAAATCAATTACAAAACTGGTCCATACCTTTAGCCAATTTCGATACCATATATAAAAAAAGGGACTTTTTTCTTTTGCTCAAGATTACTCAATAAAAACCCATGAACAAACAATACATTTGAATCAAGAAACCGGTACCATATCTTTGTTCTCTCAATCAGCCATATCTCATCACCGAAGAAATAATTTCAATTACCTACATAGTATTGAGTTGCATTTCATGTTGTTGAGTCAGGGTAATGGTCCCTATGCATGAGTCAGTAAGTTGAAATGAATTTAGAAATGATGATCACAGTCAAATAGTTAGAGGCTGAGGAGGATATGTCAGCTTATTCCCTACCGATAGCATCTCCTGAAGGGGTATGCTACATTTGAGTAGTTTTGAATTGACTTTGGAACTGGGTTACTCCATACTGGTCACTTTGGAGTTTTCATAGTTATTGAAATCGGCCTAAAGCATACATGTCTTCATACTGGTGAACCATCATATTTTACATATTTTTGGAGACTGGCATGAACCATACCGATCCCCATACTGATTAATATACCGCATATCAGCTTCCATATCGGTCAATAATTTGATATAAAGCTTGAATCTTCAAACGGTTATATAGCCATTATACTTTATCAGACTGATGTATTGGCTTCTAAGACAGGTATGTCGGTCTCAAATAGAATAGTTGAGGCATTTTTTCTCTTTCATTATATATTGAGCCCCAAATTCATTTTCACCAAGCTTCTTGCACGTTCATATAATTTCTTGTAAGACAAAAACAGAGAGTTTTTTAAAAAAAAATTCTTATTATACAGTCTCATACAAAAGCTCATTACATAAATCTTCATACCATTTAGAGAACTTAGATTTCTTGGGTAAGAAACTCACACTAAATCTTCATTATCTTTGTGAGTTCCCAAATTATATTTTAATATTCAAATATTCAAACACTTGTGGTTGAGAAGACCCTTTGTTGAGTGGGCATATTTAAAAGGGTAATTTGTAAAAGGTTGTGAGTGAGTCTAGAAATAAAATTCATTATGAGGGTTTAAGAGTGAGCCATAGGAAAACTCTTGTCTAAAGGTTTGGAGTGAACCTAGAGGACAAAACTCTTGGTTGTGGGTGAGCCACAGAAAAATTGGTGTAAGTTACGGTTTCAACTTAGTGGAAATCTTCAAGCGCGGCTTGAGTGAATAGACGTAAGCATTGGTGGTCGAACCACTATAAATCACCAGTGTCAATTTCTCTAACTCTATCTCTGTATTTTATTACAAGTTTAATATTATATTTCCATATTATTCAACATATTTTTTTGTTTGAGAAATTGATTGATAAGCATAATTGGTAAAGCTACTTGCTTAGTAGCGTAAAATATGAAAGAATTTTTATTTCCGTAATTTTAGGCCATTACACAATTCACCCTCCCTCTTGGGTATAGAGAGTTTATTTATTATGCGCTTGTAGGTAATTTTAATTAGTATCAGAGAAAGGTATTCTCAATAAAGACTTAATCGTCCGAGAATCGATCATGGTCTCTAGAAACTACACAACATACTTCACCAAATGAGCATTTACTGATAGACAATCATTTTATGACAGTACGAACTTTAAATTTTGAAAAAAAAAATGATGCTCATGTTTTTACTCACAAACAATATTGGTGGATATAAAAGATCACGGGAGGGCGAAAAACTTCGATAAATTTTAATGCACATAAATATTTATACAGAGCATTAGATAAAAGCATATTGGATATGATTTCCAAATTTTCTAATGCATATGAATTATGAAAATCATTGAAATTGCTAAATATGAGAAATAGTCAATTTAATGAATGTAATATTGATTCTAACTCATCAAATAGTGAAACTTGTAATTTTCCATTCATGGCTATAGAAAATCCTAGAGGGGAATCAAAAAAAGAAAACATTATTGTTTGTAAAAATGAAATTTCCGATTGTGATGAATTGATTGATATGTTGAATGAGTTAAATGGGTTGCATGATAAATATGATGCTCTTAGAAAGAAATGTAATTTGATTAAAAAATAACATACATTACTTCAACATAAACATGCATAGTGTATGGATAAAATTCGTGTTTTGGAAAATGATGATATTTTTTTAAAGACCAAGCATGAAAATGATGTATTGATTAAACAAAATGAGCATTGACACACTCACAAGTGGTTTTTTACTCTCAAGTATAAGAGTGTCGAAGTAATAAAATAATCTGATAAGTCTAGGGTAGATTCACATGGAATAGATTTAGTAAAATAAAATAATAATTCAAGTGAAAAAATAAAAAAGGCCGAATTTTTTGAAATGATTGACAATTTTAAATTGGACTACAATAATAAAATAAAATAATGGGGATTAAGAGATCCACTGTAACATCCCGAGATATTTAGACATTTTGGTGTAAAAATTAATTTCGTTTGAGATGCCGTGTGAACACGAGATTTATTTATACAGAAATATGGGAAATATTACAAGAGATGAATTATAGAATAATGAAGAATTAACTAGAAGGGGTAAAATGAGAATTTAACAATTAAAATGGAAAGAAATAAAACTTAGATATTTTTATTGCATATACACGTGTAATGCAATTGTATATTAAGCATATATACACATTTAATATATTTACATATTTTACACCCAAGAAATTCAACACACACATTACAATACACACAAAAACACGGCATAAAGAAAGAATGGAGAGAGAGAAGAAAAATGAGGAGAAGAAAGAAATCCAGAAAAGAAGAATGGAAGAAAGATCGAGAGAAACCAAGGGATCACTTTTTCGGCCCGTTTGGTTTCCGAGAAAACGAAAGAAAATTCATGAAAAAAAAAATTTCAGTACTTTCAGCTAAATATTTTCTTTTTCTTTCCTATGATTTCCCGCCTGCTAAACAGAGTCTGAAGTTGCTACTTTTTTACGGCTTCTACAAGTTTCATTTTTACCTTTCGATTTCTCTACTGTCATCTAGTATTTCCCTTTTCAATTAAATGTGAATTAGTTAATTTTTGCTAGTTAATTTTCTATTTAATGTTTTGTAATATCTGTTTTTAACTGTTATATTTTTAATATGTTATTTTTGCTGTTTAATTTCTATGTCTTTTTTTTCCATAGGTGGTGATTTTTGACGCTGTTAAAAGTACTTTTAAATTTAATTAAAAGCTTTGAAGCATGTAAGTATTGGTTAAGTTTAAAAAAAAAAAAAACTTTACAAGTGATTTAATTTGAAAAATCAAGTGATTGATGCTTTTTCCAGAAGCATTACAGGTGGTTTAACAGAAACTGCTTTTAATTGCATGTGCTTTGTGAAAAGCACTCTTGAACACACTATATGTTTTCACTACAATGAACATTTTTCTTGCTATATGCTTCATATAGGAAGGTCAAAATGTAGTTTGATGATTTTGAAACTTAGTTGACTTTAATGCTATGTATTTTATTTTCGATGTTATTTACACTGACGGACTTTTGATTTATGAAAATTTAAAGCTATCTAGATGACAGAGACTTGAATTCCGTACTTCAAATGCTCGGGTTCTGTCGCACCCAATGTAATAATCATACCACTAGACCAAATGTCCGATTTATGATTATAAAGATGGTAATATTTATTTTCGGTAAATGTTAGTTCCACCACAGTTTCTGAGAACGAGAGCAAAATGGAATTTATTTTCTAAGAAGGAATTAAATGCAGTTTTGGTTGTGGGAGCTCGTTCCTTTATACGGGGCTTATGTGAAAAATGGCAGATAATTTTAATATGATGTTAAGATTGTTATAGATATGAAACTCGGAATTGAATGCGTATGCAGACAAGTATAGCAGTAAAGTATGTAAGTAAATGAGCATAAATATGAAGTCCGTGACTAGTGTTTATAGATGTAAGCTGTAGTAGTGTTAACGTGTGATGACTTGAGTATGTACGATGAAAGCATGTAAAGAATAGAATACATAGGTTATTAATTCATAAATACGCATGAACATATGCGTGTAGTTTATATAGGAATAAGAACAAGTAATGTGAAGTTAAAATATCTCGAGATATAAAAAAGTTCTATGATGTTGATAGTCTGAATCGTGAAATATTTTGAAATATGTTTTGACAACTTCGTATTTGATTTCTGGTTTTTAAAGTTATGATTTTGTTTACAAATGATAAAGAAATTGTTTCCACCACGGTGTTTGATGATTTATGTTTTTGACCCTCCGTGGTGATCAGTTATGTTTCGTTCCAGGTTGGCCGCCGGGGCGCTCGTTATGGGTCCAAACCATCAGAAAATGGCTGGCCCACTACCTTGTCGACATGGTCCGTACACTGTTAGGTCTTTGCGCGTGACCGAGCAGTGGACGATCGGTATGTATTTTGAAAATCATGCATAAAAAAATTATTTTGACTGACACATATTTATGTTTTGGGGGGAAATGATTTCAAAAGGATTGCATATCGATTTAATATATTTTGATATTACTTTTAATACTATACGATAAGATGTTTTTATTTATTTATTTATTTTTGTCTCAGCGGTCGTTTTATGTTTTTTTTGGTGTGGTTTCTGCTGAGATGATCGATCATTGTTATGTTTCCGCCCCGACGATCGGTGTATGCATTTATTTTTTTCATAACTCATCATATGTTTCCGCCGGGGTGATCGTTAGAGTCTAAGCCATCAGAAATCGTATGACCTAACCCTCTGTCGGCAGGGGGATCAGTACGTTCATTGTCCAATCTATGCGTGCGATTTGGACATTGGGCGATCGTTTATATTTCGTCCAGTGAGTTATGCTGGATGATCGGTATGGTTTTACGAAAATGGATTTTGAAATTAATTTTGTTTACAAAGGGTTTTTTAAATACATTTCAATTGGTTTCGATAAATTTCAGACTACCAACATCATAAGAGCTTACGGGATTATATGTTACGTCTAGCTGTGTCTATAGATATAATGGTCGATATAAAAGATTATGTTCGTTATAAGAACATATAGGTAGGTTTAAAGTTAGATATAGTTCTGATAGGTATAGTGATGTTTGTACATAACTGTAACTAGTGAATGATAATATGATTTATAAACACATATATTCATGAATGATAATAGTGAAATGAATGGTCGAAAGATAAAATATTTCGTAATCCCAATTTGATAATATTTCAATGAAATAAAAGAAAGATAATTATAATAAATGCCTGAACTAGAGTAATAAAGAGTATATAGGTGAGTAGTAAAATGTCGGAATAGCGCAGCGAAAACGTGATAAGGTTTGGACACAGTAAATAAGGATGTAGAAACTTGTTATTCTTATTATGGATGTTTGAAATGTAAACAGAAAACATGATTTAAAGTATATGTGTGATTAAACAAAGAAATTTATAGCAAGTAACATGTTTCTAAATTGGATAAGAATTATATAATTAATTCAGATTTTGTAAGTGTTTGAATGGCTAGCCCAGGTTATTACATAAACAGAGTTCGGACTCTGTGCATGTATGGCGTTCAAGGTATGAACACAGTTACTTACTGAGTCTTATGACTCACTACCCAACAGCTGGTGTTTTTGTTTCTGGTATTTTTGAGTTTTGCAGGTTGGAGACCTGATCGGTTGACCCCAGACATCAGAGCTTGAGAAGCCGGATAGCAGCGCTGCAGTCGGCCAGTCACTAGGTCTTGGGAGTATCAGAGTCAAGTTATAATAAGTCTAGTTGTAGAGAATTGAATTGTATAAAGTTTAGTTTGTAAAAGTTTTTGTTTACACGTATTTTCTGGGCAAGGAGCCCAATTATATTTTGTTTTGTGTTTGGGCCCTCTAGGTTGTATGAAGGCGCTGGACTTTGATCCAGGTTGCATGACTTTTAGTAGAGGTCATGCTGAAATTTCGTCAGAGTCAGAGGTTTATTGAGGCAGGATTAGCCTGTCTCCTGCCGATAGCATCATATCCTATGCGGGATGTTACATCCACGCTTGATATTTCAAATTTAGAGAACTCTTACTTTTTTATAATATATAAATTTCCATTATTATCCAGTTAATTTACTTTAGGATTTAATTATGCCAACACATATAAAACCAGGCATAAAGACGGTGATGCCATTTTTCTATAATAAGTCTGGTTAAGTACTCAATTATGTCAAATATATAAAACTAGCCATATAGGTGGTAACAAAATTTGTCAATAATTAATCCACATTTAAATTTAATATTAATTTTTAGATTACAATTCATATATTATAATATAAGTAAAATTAATTTATATTCTTATATTAAGAGTTCCACCCCTTAGCCCAGCATAATGAAATTAGTTACTCATGCTTTGAATAAAAACACACATAATTTTATTACTGAAAGAAAACAAAAACTACAACAAAACTTGAAAAATAAGACACAGAAGAGTTAGAACTCTACAAATTTTCAAAGATAAAACTGTGAAATTTCAGACTAATTTTATAAGGTGCTGAGTACCTCTATTTATAGTAGAGGGCTAATCACTCTCTCTGCTCCAAAATGAAAATTGCATTGCAAAAGCTATGCAATTGTCCTTTCGGTGGAAAAGGTGGATGACCCTTCTTTTATTAATTATATATATATATTGTTAGCGACATATACTTCAAGTTTGATTTTGATGACGCAACATTCGAAGTCTTCAACGCACTATGGCAAGACATTCCAAAAAGATGTCGAAGCATATCGGTAATAAAAAGCAACTGACGCAAAAGACGAACCTCCTATAAAGAAAATCTCGTATGGCTTTAGTTTAGAACTACTCTTGTAAAAAGAGTTGTTTATCTTCATATCTAAGCTCACTAAACATGCAACTCCATATAGATGCATTAGGATCATTTGAAAAATGCCTTGAACATTCAAAAATCAACATATCTATATCCTAAACTAGCATATCTGTTGCATTCCCCTGTATTGCAAACTTTCTGGAACCGGCATGATCCTCGCCGGTTTAATTACCGATATTCATACCGGCTATAAACCGAAACCCTTGATACTGGTTTCCTTACCGGTTTATAAACCGGTCGTGCTGTGTGAATTTATACTTACTGGAACCAGGAAGACTCATACCGGTTTACATACCGGTCAAACGGATATATTTTTGAACGTTAATATGACCTTTGGGTGTCAGACTGGCATACCGGTCTCCAGATCGGTCTCTGACAAAAATATTGGGAAATCATTTCCCTTCACTATATAAATGACCCTATTTCGTTTTTGCAAAGAGAAAACACTTTCATACATCATTCTTGAGAGCAAAAACAGAGAAATACCAAAATCTTCTTGATCCAACTCATTCTCATAAATTCATAAGCTCATACACACACTTTTATAATCATCTTAGTGAGCTTAGATATATTTGAGCAACTCATACTCTATTCAATCTTTGTAATCTTTTTGTGAGTTCTCAAATAGTGTTGTAAACACAAAAACTTATTTTTCGAAAACACTTGTATTGAAATCCCTTGTGTGAGTGGTGATTACTCTCAAGGGTGGAGTTTGTGTAAAAGGTTTAAGAGAAGCCTTAGAGCAAAATCTCTTCATTGTAAAGATTGTTGAATCTAGTGGAACCTTCAAGTGCGCTTGAAGAGAGAGTGGACGTAGGCAATCGATTTGGCCGAACCACTATAAATTTGGTGTTGTATCTCTCTTCCCTTATCTTTTAAATTGTGCAATTTTATTTTAAGGTTGTTTGTAATTATTGATAAAAGCTTGGAAGTATAAAATTGATAAAATTTATAATTCCGAATTAATTTTTAATAGCCCAATTCACCTCCCATCTTGGGTATAGTATTACTTGTTATTGCTTGTAGGTAATTTCAATTGGTATCAGAGCAAGGTATTCTCAAGAAAGACTTAACCGTCCGAGAATAGATCATGGCATCCACAAACAACTCTTCAAATCTTACCGAGGGATTCTCAACAACTAGACCTCTGTTTTACACCGGAACGGACTACAATTATTGGAAGATGAGAATGCTAAATTATCTCATTGCCGTTGATTCGTAATCTTATTTGGTTATCACACGAGGTGCAAAAGGACCAACGAAAAAGGATAGCAATGAGATTGAGATTCCGAAGCCAAGCTTAGAATGGGATAGTGAGGATATAAAACTTGCCTCACAAAATGCTAAGGCACTCAACCAACTTCTATGTGTCATTGATCGGGATCAAATAAATAAACTTTCGGAGTTTGAGAACGCATATGATTTATGGAAGTCATTAGAAATGGTCAACGAAGGCACAAGCTAAGTAAAGGAATCGAAGATCAACCGGTTTATGTGCGAATTGGATAATTTCAATATGGAATCCGGAGAAGAAATTGATCACATGATTTCAAGGTTTACGGTCATCATCAATCATTTGAACACTTTGGGAAAAGCTATCGGGACATCCGATCAAGTAAAGAAAATCTTGAGATCACTCCCAAAATAATACAGAAGCTACACATTAGAGAAGCAAATGACATAAATACATTGAAGATGGATGATTTGGTCGGCAAATTACTGGAATATGAGATGGAGATAAAAATGGATAGAAAGAATGAAGAAGAGAAAAGAGTAAGAAAGAATTTAGCCTTAAAATCAAATGCCATAAAAGAAGAGAGTGAAGAGTCAAGTGAGGATGAAGAAAGTGATGATGATATGGCCCTTCTAACAAGAAACTTCAAGAAATTCCTCAAAAATAAAAGTTCATCAAAGGGAAATTTAGAAAAGAAATGAGAAATGAGGATGAAAAGTCATAGAAACACAAAAAGGGACAACTTACTTGCTTTGAGTGTAAGAAATCGGGTCACAAAGCAATGAATTGTCCTTTAAAGAGATTCAAGGGAAAGGGTAAAAAGAAGGCAATGAAGGTTACTTGGAGCGATAGTGATTCAAGCTCCTCAGATGAAGAATGTGCAAATGAAACAAACAATCTTGCATTTATGGCAATTGAGGATAACCACCTCATCATCGAAAGTGAAGAAGAAAAGGTACATGATTCTCTCGAATATGATGAATTAATTGATTCATTTAATGAATTGCGTGATTTATATGATTCATTGTTAAAGAAACATAAACTAGTCAAAAAGGAACTTACATTGTTAGTTAATGAGCATGCCTTAATCGTAGAGAAAAATAAAACACATGAAGAAGAATTAATTTGCTTAAAGAATGAAAATGTAAAACTTGGGAAGAACATATCGAGCATAGCATCTAGTTCTACTACATGTGAATGTAATATGATTAAAGAAGAAAATGAATCATTGAAAAAGAAAGTTATGGATTTAAAAAATATTGTAACAAAGTTCACTTTAGGAGAGAAAAATCTAAATATTCTTCTTGGATCCCAAAGATGTTTATTCAATAAAGAGGGTTTGGGATATAGACCTAACAACAAAAGTACATATTTGAAAAATCATTTTGTTAAAACATCTACTTCATACTCTCATGATAATGTAATGTTACTTGTCATGCATGCAATAGGAAAGGACATAAGATATATGATTGCATGTATAAGAAAGAAAATATGAAGAATGCATGGGTTCCAAAAGGAACTAAAACTAACCTCCAATGACCCAAGAAAATTTGGGTACCTAAAACTACATGATTCCTCTTGAATAGGTAAGGAAGAAAAAGACTAAAGGAAAATGGTTTCTCGATAATGGATGCTCAAGGCATATGACGGGGGATTACTCAAAACTTTCCTCTTTCACTAGCATCAAAAATGGTGGAACCGTTACATTTGGTGATAACGGTAAAGGTGAAATTCTTGGTTATGGAAACGTTGGTACCGGCTCCACTACTTTAATTGAAAATATTTTACTAGTTTATGGCCTTAAGCATAACCTATTAAGCATTAGCCAATTATGCGATAAAGGTTATGAAGTTGAATTTGATGCCTCTATTTGTAGAATTGTTGATAAAAAGTCAAATAATATATTATTTGTAGGTTATAGAGATCAAAATATTTATCTATTTGATATTAAACATGACATGCATCATGAGAAATGTTTAAGTGCATTAGATAACAACTCTTGGCTTTGGCACAGAAGATTAGGTCATGCACACATGAAATTGATTTCCAAAATTTCTAATAAAGATTTGGTAAAAGGACTTCCAAAACTAAAATTTGTGAAAGATCAAGTTTGTGAAAACTGTGAGCTTGGAAAATAACATAAAAGCACCTTCAAATCCAAAAATGTTTTTTCCTCCTCAAAACCCCTCCAACTATTGCATATGGATTTATTTGGACCATCTAGAACCACAAGTCTTGGTGGTAAAAACTATGCATTTGTAATATTTGATGATTACTCCAGATTTACATGGGTTTTCTTTTTAGCAAATAAAAATGATACTTTCAAATATTTCAAAATATTTTGCAATCAAGTTCAAAAAGAAAAAGAATCTAGCATTATTTGCATAAGAAGTGATCATGGGGAGAATTTGAAAATCACCTATTTGAAGATTTTTGCATACAATATGGCATAAAACATCAATTTTCTTGTGCAAGAACACCTCAACAAAATGGGGTTGTTGAGCGCAAAAATAGATCATTACAAGAAATGGCTTAAACAATGCTCAAAGAACATCACTTATTAAATTACTTTTGGGCCGAAGCGATTAACACCGCATGTTTCGTGATCAATAGAGTGGTAGTGAGAAAAGACCTTGACAAAACTCCTTATGAGTTATGGAAGGGCAGAAAATCGAATATTTCTTTTTTAAAGTTTTTGGTTGTAAATGTTTTATTTTAAACACAAATGATAACCTTGGAAAATTTGATTCTAAATCCGATGTTGGAATTTTTCTAGGATATTCTTCTTCTAGCAAAGTATATAGAGTTTATAATATACGAACCATGATAATTGAAGAATCCATACATGTAAATTTTGATGAATCTAATCAATCTTCTACTAGCAACAAAGATATTGAAAGAAGAAATGATGATGCTGAGAATCACGTGGACGAACAATTAAATGGTCTACACTTAGATGATTCCAAGGATCAATCACAATTTGAAGATCATGTGCAACATGAAGGTAATGATGATCCTCCTCAACAAACTCAAGGTGATGACTCTCATTCTCTTCCTAAAGAAATTAAATATGCTAAAGTTATGAGATCACACAATTAATTATAGAAGGACCCTCCAAGAAAATTGTCACAAGACACACACTTAGGAATTATTGTAATAACTTTGCTTTTATTTCTCAAATTGAGCCTAAAAACCTTCTCGAGGCAGAAACTGGTCATAATTGGATTATAGCTATGCAAGAAGAATTAAATCAATTTGAGAGAAATAAAGTGTGGCAACTAGTTCCTAGACCTACTCATCAAAGTGTAATTGGAACAAAATGGGTTTATAGAAATAAACTTGATGAGTCCGGGCTGGTTGTGAGAAATAAAGCCAGACTAGTGGCCCAAGGCTACAACCAAGAAGAAGGAATAGACTATGATGAAACCTTTACTTCTGTAGCTAGGCTTGAAGCCATACACATCCTTTTAGCTTTTGCATGTCATAAAAATTTCATACTTTATCAAATGGATGTGAAAAGTGTTTTTCTTAATGGGTACATTATGGAGGAAGTTTATGTTGAACAACCTCCCGGTTTTGAAAGTGCTAATTTACCAAATCATGTGTATAAATTAACTAAAGCACTATATGGACTTAAGCAAGCTCCTAGAGCATAGTATGATAGGCTTAGTTCTTTTCTTTTGGAAAATGGTTTTGTAATGGGAACAATTGATACCACACTATTTATTAAGCATAAGAATGATGAAATGTTAATAGTTCAAATTTATGTTGATGATATTATCTTCGGTGCTACTAACGCCTCCTTGTGTGAGGAATTTTCAAATTGTATGAGTAGTGAATTCGAAATGAGAATGATGGGAGAGCTTAAGTTCTTCCTAGGATTACAAATAGATCAAAGAAAAGATGGAGTACTCATAAATCAAGCAAAATATATCAAGGAGCTTTTAAAGAAATTTGGGATGGAATCAAGCAAACATCATTCAACACCAATGAGTTCAACCTTGAAGCTTGACAAAGATGAAGAAGGTAAAGCCGTAGACATTAAACAATTTTGAGGTATGGTTGGATCCTTAGTTTATTTAACCGCAAGTAGACCCGATATTATGTTTAGTGTTTGTATGTGTGCAAGATTTCAATCTAATCCTCGTGAAACACATCTTTATGCCGTAAAACGAATTTTTAGATATCTCTCGGGAACCATTAACTTAGGACTTTGGTACCCAAAAGGAGTAGCTTTCAACTTGATTAGCTATTCCGATGCCGATTTTGGCGGTTGTAGATTGGATAGAAAGAGCACAAGTGGTACATGTCATATTTTGAGTAATTGCTTAGTCTCATGGTTTAGCAAGAAACAAAATAGTGTTGCCCTTTTTACTACCGAAGCCGAATACATTGTGGCAGGTAGTTGTTGCACTAAAATACTTTGGATGCAACACACACTTAGAGACTATGGGGTCATTCTTGAGAAAAATCTCATTTTATGTGACAACATTAGTGCCATAAACTTGTCTAAAAACTCTATTCTCCATTCTAGAGCCAAGCATATTGATATAAGGCATCTTTTTCTTAGAGATCATGTTGGCAAAGGGGATGTGATTCTTGATTTTGTTCCGACCGATCAACAATTAGCGGACATTTTTACAAAACCCCATCCCGAAGAAAGTTTCACAAGAATTAGACGGGAATTAGGCATTATTGCATTAATTGATTGAACACTTAATTTATTGCCTATGTGTGTATTTTAAGTTTTGATTCTTTTAAATTTATTTGATTTGAGTATTGCGAAGTCTCATTAAGTTAATAAATAACTCATATGGGCCATGAATATTACTCGAAAATTAACTTTAGGGCCATTTCTCTCGATAAAAATGATTTAATCCCTGCATATTTCTTCTAGAACCGACATACCGGTCTGCCTCTGCCCATACCGGTCCAATACCGGCATACGAATCGGCATACCGGTTTGTAAATCGGTCTTGCCTTTAAAAGGCAGTCGCGCCTCTCCTTCTCATTTCACCAAAAATTTCTTCCAAATCTCTCTCAAAGTCACTCGTTTTTCACTCAAATCATCTCCAAAGCCCTTTTCATCCATTAATCCGTCAACATTGGTAAGCTTTCTCTTCCATTACTCCTTAATTTCTCTAGTTTCGTATTCTTTAGGTATCAAAACCCTATGATTTCATTTTTCTTGATTCCGTCCCTCTGTTGTTTTTGGTTAAAATTTCTTAGTTAAAATGACTAGCGATATGTATTTTGACTAGTGACATATATTTTAACTAGCGACATGTATTTTGACTCGCAACATGTATTTTGCCAGATATGAATGAAATGTCTTTTTTCTATTTTATGTCGTGTTTGTTTGTTTGTTTTTTTTATGCTATGGATTGGTTGATGTTGTTTTTCCTATTTGCTTTTACTTCTTCACATTTTTGATAATGTCAAAAGGGGAGAAAAATTATACACAAATAATTAAACCTTGTGATAAAACTTGTGATTATATCACCCTTACTCTAAGGGGAGATTATGTATACTAATGTGTTTATCTAAGTGTATTGCATTGCATCGAAAACACACATTGAGGGGGAGCTAATATTGAGGGGGAGCAAGTTTCATCATACTGAACTCTTAAAAGTTTCACAAGTTTATAATGGTTGCCATCATCAAAAATGAGGATATTGTTAGCGACATATACTTCAAATTGGATTTTGATGACGCAACATTCGAAGTCTTCAACGCACTATGGCAAGACATTCCAAAAAGATGTCGAAGCATATCGGTAATAAAAAGCAACTGAAGCAAAAGACGAACCTCCTATGAAGAAAATCTCGTATGGCTTTAGTTTCGAACTACTCTTGTAAAAAGAGTTGTTTATCTTCATATCTAAGCTCGCTAAACATGCAACACCATATAGATGCATTAGGATCATTTGAAAAATGCCTTGAACATTCAAAAATCAACATATCTATATCCTAAACCAGCATACATGTTGCATTCCCCTGTATTGCAAACCTTCTGGAACCGGCATGATCCTCGCCGGTTTACTTATTGGTATTCATACCGGTTATAACAAAAATACATGCTATCTGGAACCGGAACCCTTAATATCGGTTTCCTTATCGGTTTATAAACCGGTCGTGTTGTGTGAATTTATACTTACTGGAACTAGGAAGACTCATACCGGTTTACATACCAGTCTAACGGATATATTTTTGAACGTTAATATGACCGTTGGGTGCCAGACTGGCATACCGGTTTCCAGACCGGTCTATGATAAAAATGTTGGGAAATCATTTCCCTTCACTATATAAATGACCCTATTTCGTTTTTGCAAAGAGAGAACACTTTCATACATCATTCTTGAGAGCAAAAACAGAGAAATACCAAAATCTTCTTGATCCAACTCATTCTCATAAATTCATAAGCTCATACACACACTTTCATAATCATCTTAGTGAGCTTAGATATATTTGGGCAACTCATACTCTATTCAATCTTTGTAATCTTTTTGTGAGTTCTCAAATAGTGTTGTAAACACAAAAACTTATTTTTCGAAAACACTTGTATTGAAATCCCTTGTGTGAGTGGTGATTACTCTCAAGGGTGGAGTTTGTGTAAAAGGTTTAAGAGAAGCCTTAGAGTAAAATCTCTTTGTTGTAAAGATTGTTGAATCTAGTGGAACCTTCAAGTGCGCTTGAAGAGAGAGTGGACGTAGGCAATCGATTTGGCCGAACCACTATAATTTGGTGTTGTATCTCTTCCCTTATCTTTTAAATTGTGCAATTTTATTTTAAGGTTGTTTGTAATTATTGATAAAAGCTTATAAAATTGACAAAATTTATAATTCCGAATTAATTTTTAATAACCCAATTCACCCCCTCCTCTTGGGTATAGTATTACTTGTTATTGCTTGTAGGTAATTTCATATATATATATATATATATATTATTATTATTATTATTAACATTCATGGCTAAATACATTATAAATGCATTTTTTTGCTAATCTAAACACAATGAATATTTCCAAGTCCGATTTGAATCTAGCTGTCACACTCTTTTAAGTTTTTTGGGTTCAAATCTCAAATCTATTTTTCTTGTTGAGCTTCGAAAGCAGTATTTTACCTACACAATAAACAAAATATATATATATATATATATATATATATATATATATATATATATATATATTATATATATATATATATATAACATAAATTTAATTGTTATTTCACAAATGTGCTAAATTAAGGGGATTAATGAAACTATAAGTTTAAAATGATTATTTTCTTTTTATTAAATATACACTTTTAGTGTTCATCAAGTATGCACCACTTATTAAAAAAATCCATGCTTTAGATAATGAGAACATGTGTTTAAATGAAAAGCATGAACTTTGTGTAAAGGACATGCAAAATGAAGCACCTACTTCTAAATTATTATGTGCTTGTGAATTATTGAAAATTGAAAATGATGATTTGAATAAGAAATTAGATTACTTGTAATACATTGTGACCAAGTTCACTCAAGGTGAAAAGAATTTTAAAATACTACTTGATTAAAAAAAAAATGTGTTCGAAAAATATTGATTAGGATGCAAGCCTCACATGGAGGATATATATTTGAAAAATTATTTTGTGAAGGCATTCAAATAATATACACATTCATCTCATATACATGTATATAAAATATTTAAATCAAATTTTAAATGTCATGCATGCAATATGATAGATCACAAAATTTATGATTGTCGGACTAAAAAGATGAATGTGACTATTATTTCCATGGACCCAAGAAAATTTGGGTACCAAAATATACTTGAATGATTTTGTTGGGGAAGCTTTGGAAGAGGTTATTAATGAGAAATACAAATTAATCTCAAAGATTTGTCGTAAATAAGGAAATAGCTCAAAAAGAGAAGAATGTCAAATGTAATCCTAAAAAATGGATGAATTTTTTAAGATTGGTGGATTTGTAACTTGGCGACAATGGTAGAAGGTAAAATCTTACGGAAACATGGGTACTCTTTCCTCCAAGCTATATAAGTATGTTTATTTCATTTGATATGAATTGGACTTTATTGTGAATTATATTAGTGATTAGGCTATTTGAATTTAATTTGGTATCATCATATGCTTAATCGTATCATTAAACTCATTTAGCATCAATTAGTATCACATAAGACTTATTGACACTCTTAATTATGTGATCATTTAGAATTATTTTCTTATATTGAAATGTCTCGTCATTGATCTCTATTGGTTGAAAATGAAATGCATGTATATTAGCTTAACTTGGGTGATTTTGATGATCCTTTCAAGAATTTTGCATTATATGGAAAAATAAGAAAAATATATGAAAATGATAAGTGTGCATGCTTATAAACTTTTTGATATGTTTTATGCACATATATTGTTTGGTATCTCACAGAACTGAATTTTTGCTTCTCCATCCTTTTTGATAATGTCAAAGGGGGAGAAATCATTGTAATGAGATTGAAAATTATATTACCTCCACCCTTGTATTAAAGGGGAGTAAATTTATAATAATGTGTTTTTCTAAGTTTTATTGAGTTATATTGAAGATAATCACATATTGAGGGGGAGGATAATCATCAACAAATTTGTAACTCTCAAAACTCACAAGTTTTAAAGGTTGCCATCATAAAAAAAAAAGGGATTGTTAGCGCATATTCTCAAGATAGATTTTGATGATGTAACACTAGAAGACTTCGACACGTATTAGCGGACATTATAAAAAGATGTCGAAGCACATTGGTGATGAAGAGCAATGAATGTGAAGACTCAAGCGACTAATGAAGAACATCTTGTATAAGTCTTAGATTAAAGCTTTCTTTGTAAAGTGAGTTGTAATTTTAAGTCTATAACCTTATATGACATATGCACATTCATATAGATGCATTATGGTCATGTGCAAAATGATTTTAACATTCAAATACTGACATTTAGCATTGAGATCGGCATATCGGTCCCCCACACCGGTATACCAATGCCCCTACTTTATTCTGAGCAGTTTTACATCGCCTCTGGAATTGGACTAATCCATACCGATCACTATGGAGTTTGCATAGTTACTGGAATCGGCCTAGAGCATACCGGTCTTCATACCCGTGAACCTTCATATTTTACATGTTCTCGAAAATCGGCATAGAACATATCGGTCCCCATACTGGTAAGTACACCAGAATACCTGCCTCCATACCGATCAGTAATCTAGTATAAAGCTTGAATCTTCAAACGGTAATATAGCCGTTATATTTTGTCAGACTGATATACTGGCTTATGAGACCGAAATACTGGTCTCAGACATAATAGTTGGGATAGTTTTTCTCTTCACTATATATTGAGCCCCAAATTCATTTTTACCAAGCTTTTTTCACCTTATACAATTTCTTCTAAGACAAAAACAGAGAGTTTATAAAACATTCTTATCATACACTCTCATATAAAAGCTTATTACATAAATCTTCATATCATTTAGAAAGTTTAGGTTTCGTGGGTTAGCAACCCACACTAAATCTTCATTATCTTCGTAAGTACTCAAGTTGTATTTTAATCTTCAAATATTCAAACACTTGTGGTTGCGTAGATCTTTGTTGAGTGGGTATACTCAAAATATCAATTTATAAAATGTTGTGAGTGAGCCTAAAAACAAATCTCATTGTGAGGATTTAAAAGTGAGTCATAGGAAAACTCTTGTGTAAAGATTTGGAGTGAACCTAAAGGACAAAACTATTGGTTACGGGTGAGCCACGAAAAACTTGGTGTAAGTTGTGGTTTCAACTTAGTAGAAAGTTTCAAGCACGGATTGGGGGAATGGACGTAAGCATTGTTGGCTGAACCACTATAAATCACCGGTGTCAATTTCTATAATTCTATGTCTTTATTTTATCATAAGCTTAATATTATCTTTCCATATTATTCAACATAGCTTGTGTTTAAGAAACTGATTGATAAATTTAATTGGTGAAGCTGCTAGTTTAGTAGCTTAAAATCGGCCAAAATTTTTATTTCCGCAATATTAGGTCATTACCTAGGTCATTACCTAATTCACCCCTATTGGGTATAAAGAGTTTGTTTATTATGCGCTTGTATATAATTTGATCAACTTTATATTCAAATCCGTAGCTACTAATCCCAAAGTAGGTGACCCATTCTTGAATTGTAGAATTTCAATGGGTGTAACCTCTAATTTTTTATTTTTCTTTTTGGGAATAAAAACAAAATATAAACTAGTAGCGTAATTGTAAATTTTTACGCTACTAGTTAAGTAGCGTAAAATCGGCAAGAATTTATATTTCCGTAATATTAAGTTATTTTTCAATTCACCTCCCCCTTACGTATAGAAATTTATTTATATGTATATTCAGATCCGTAGCTACTAGTCCCAAAGTAGGCAACCCATTCTTGAATTGTAGAATGGATGTAATCTCTAATTTTTCATTTCTCTTTTTGAGAATAAAAACAAAATATAAGCAATTTTTCAAATAGTAAATTATGAATCTTTGTAGTCATTAGTAGTAATTGATTTTCATGCCTTTGCCCAATAGTTATATATCGTTGAGTTTGATAATATATATAATACGCGTCCCTTTAATATTAAAATAAATGGAAAAATTTGATTAAATGCCCTTAATGGTAAATGGAATTGGGGTATATTTGTAATATAAAATTTTTAAATATATATTAGTGTTTAAAGTAATTTTTATAGTGCAAATAGACACATGATTTTATAAGTGATCCAAAAAGTTAATGGAAACATTACAAAAGAAGTGGGAAATCTTTCACCAAAATACATTGTTCAGCAACACAAATTGTATATTTAGTTAGAATATTTATTGTTCCATTACAATTTCATGACATATGATAAATATTGTTATCTGGATTTAGTTGTAATAGACGCTAAATAAACAACTCAGTACGAATACCTCATGAATTAAGAATCAATTGAGTAATACGTAATGAATCCGATATTTAACAATATTAAGACAAACATGACAAGTTAAATACCAAAACGTAGGGTTTTCACCTTAATAATGTCACATCATTGGGACTACCTCAATACCAAACCCTTAAAATAACAAACCATAACTTTAAAATCAATCCTCCCTATTTGAACATCTACTATCATTAGCGGTGGGCAAATTAACCTAACCGGAATAAAAATATCGGTTTGGTTTGATTTTTCGGTTCGTGTTTGGTTCGTGTTTGCATTAAACTGATCGATTTGATTCAGTTTAGTTCGAATTATTAACTGGACCCATGAATTGATCGGTTTGTAAAATCATGAATCAAACCGATCAATTTGGCAGTTAATTCTTCTAAAAATCAGTTCGATTCAGTTCAAAACCAAACCCAAATTTTAAAAACTGAATCGAACCAATTTAGTTCGATTCAGTTCGATTTGATTCGTTCGATTTTGATCGATTCCTAATTTCTTGAATTAATCGATTTTCGGAGTTTGAACCGAACCGATTTTTACCCACTTCTAACTACCACATTAGTATTTCACTTAAATCACTTAACACATGATGGATTTATCAAATACAGTATCCTCTGCACTCAAAAGCAATTTATCCACACAACAAATATTATCACGTTGCCATTGAGCAAACGCCACGACAGACCGAGGTTCAAACATTAATCTTTATAAATTAAACTTTGTTTTGAAAGCAGTATGACAATTGAACAGCTATCATTTTCTAGATGGCTTGCTTGCTCAACTCAACTTAAAAACTATCTTAATAGTGGAAAACTATCTATGTGATTTTTTTCTCAATTTCTTTATGTGTAAGATGGTCATTTGATTGATCTGTATCACGGTATCACATGGATAGATAATATGAATTCAATAATTGTACGGGTCAAATTTGGGCCAATGACATTTTCGTCTCTTCACTCTTGGCCCAATATTTTATGTAACCCAATACTTCCCAACTGGGCTTAGAATGGGTTGAGGTCGATGACCTAATTGCCTTAAGCCCAAACATTAAGATAAGGGCCCAGCAAGCATCTACACCAATTTTTAGGCTGAGAACCCCATTGACTCCGTAGGTCCAACTCCGGCCAACATCTACTTTCTAACCGAAAAAGCATCCCTTCAAGTAATAAATACTTTCCGAATAATCAGTTGATTTATGACCGAAAAACAAAGATTTAGCATGTTAGTGGGGTCCACCCTCATTAATGTACATCCTTTTTTGCTAAAGCTTCCCTTTTAGAGTTTATCAAAGGGCCGGAAGCATGTCTCATAATTGCGATCATCCAGATATAAACCTCTCAACTCCATCTTAAGCGAATACTTATCAAAGCTTTGTCTCCAAAAACCTCTCCTCCCTAAACTTCCGATCACCTATACACCGACTCACCGCCCTCACGACAGTTTACTGGGGTCAAGGTAGCCTCGGACCTTGCTCCTCCTTCTATTATATATATATTGCTCATTTCTATTACAGACTTGAGCGTCGGAGGGCCTACGGCCACCACCATACCGGTCAGTAGACACTTCATGCCCACTATACCTTTATTTTGCAGGATCACTAGTGCCCCCAACCTACAAATTTTCGATTGTAAACCTCGAACGAAAACCAACATCCACAATAATATATGAATTTGATTATGATATCATCTTAAAATTCATACACCCAAACAAAAGTCTATGCAAATATTTGGTCAATATTTCGCTTCCATACATAATAAAAGCCTTGTAGCCGCACGATCTTGACTATACAAAACATGGCCATAATCCTGTACTATGGTCCCTAGTGATATGCTGGCATGAATATGATCACATTCACTTTATTTTAAGCAAACTCACATTTAGTTTTAATTTAGGCGATTCATCCTTATCGTCGTGAAGTGCATGGCCTATTTAATAAAAGAAAAAACTAATTCGTATAGTGGAGTTATGATCCCACAGAGTCAATTGCACCCTTAAATTTAATTTAAAATTAGGATCCTAAAATCTATATAAATATTAAATTTTAATTTATAATAATCTTTTATCTGTAGGAGTCTCATTTTAATAACTCATCTACAGCATCATAAAATTTAAAACAATTCAAGTTCGTCCCTGTTATGATCAATAATTAATAGTAACCCTAGAGTCACACATTCTTTCTACAAGTTATTTTGTACAAATTGTTCACAAATAGTAAGAATATTTTGTACAAATTGTTCACAAATAGTAAGATAAAATCACCACATGATTAATAATAATTATTATGAAATTTGTTAAAAAAAATATTATACCTCTTAACTTGTTTCCTTCATAGGGTATTAAGTTTTATTTCTCCTGAAAGCACGAAAAAATAGTGAGAATCCATATATTTGATCTTGAACCTGATATTTCAGGGTCCAATTTAAATTGGATTGTGAATTGTTTATTGGATGAGCCTAACTTTACTTATCAATGAATATAGCGACGATTTCCTACATGGATGTACCATAAAAAAATCTTCCTATTCTTTTTTGATTTATTTGCAATTAATAAGTTTTTCTATGTATTATTTCCAATTATTAAGCTTCCTAATCTTCTTCTAGAGTTTCTCATTGGCTTATATAGCCTTGTATTTCCTCTGTGAGTGGAAATATCATTCCTCAAATTTTCATTTGTCAGAAAGTGAGCTTCTCCAAGATGCATAAAGTACATTCGTCTCTTGACAAACTAACATGTAAGATGTTGAGTTTTATCTAGTTCCCAAGATCAAATCAAGACATGAAATACTGAGTGAATACATCAACGGAGGTAGCGGAATACTCACATCGATCGGTTGAGTCGATTTGGAGACGATTCGAAGCCAAAAGCTCACTGCCTAGGTGCTCCTACTGCAGCAGTCCACTGTCTTCAAATTTCAGTTTTGAGCTGAGAAAACGGAGCTCCAAGCCTCGTCCGACGGATCCCGGCTCATGGGTGAACCTCCCTTCCACCTTCGCAAGACTCGTATGTGTGCTAGCACATGATTTATCACCATGAAAATCACTCTTGGCTCCCCAATTGTTCACGCCATTTCAGTTCAAAAACCAGTGAGTTTATGAAGCTTTGGGCGTGAGAGAGATGAGAGAGATGAGAGAGAAATGTGTTTGTTGACTTGATAAAATGTAAAGCAAAAAATTGATTATATATTTTCCAAAAATAAAATCAATTTTCATTTAACTTTATCAAATAAATTAAATGAATTATTGGAGCCAAATACCAAAAGTTTTCCCTCCAAAATGCTTTATGTCAAGTCCATCACTATTCACTTCAACTTTAAGTCATATCAACTTTAAGTCATGTCTTTCAATCAATCAATCACATCAATCAATCACATCACTCAAAGTGACATTTGATTTGACGCTTGATGTGACGATTGATTTGACGCTTGATGTGACTTGCGTCGCCGCACTCGAATTCGAAATACGAATGCGCTCGCAATCACACTCGGGCTCGGGTTCGCTAATTCTAAATTAACGATTTTTCCGTCACGTCGTAATTAAGTGATTACGCCTAGCGAATTCACTATTCACGTCGCTAACGAATTAATTCTAAATTAATTCGTTTGCCCGAATTAAAATCTAATTTTAATTCAGCGTCGAAATCTAATTTCGTTTAATATACCGAATATATTAATTTACCGATTAATTCCAAATTAATCGTTATCTCTCTCTAGACGATATTTTATCCTAGATAAAATATCTCCGTAATTAATCCAAGATTAATTTTCTCTCTCTTCTATATAATCCCAGATTATTCAAGAGTGCGAGTTGTGCGTCATCGGTGGATTATCGGGAAGCGACCCATGAGATCTCCGGATAAGTTGGCTATAAATACGGTCGTCGGTGTATCCGAATCACGTACGTACCAAGTACTACGTTCTACCGATTTATGAGACAAGGTCGACTCCTAGCAAAGTACCAAGTCTACCCAATTCTCCGGACATATCCTTTTAAGAATATTAAGATCTATATCAAGCGTAGTATTCTAATGTATTGTGCGTATCGGCCCAGTATCGGATAGTCACGTGCTAGGGCTGGGGCTGGATAAGTGTCTGCCACGTCCGAAACACATATCGGATGTCTGGTAACTAGTCTCTATAATCGGATATTCATGACCTGGTCATAATATCACGATTGGATGCGCATCACTTAAGAGCACTAATACCGTATCCTGCGTGACATCATCTCCACTATGACTGGAGTGATACTTCCGTCTCGACATCACACCCAAAACTCTACGACTCTCTGATAAACCCAGAAGTGGTGTACACAGAACCGGTCAAAGCCCCCAACCACCAAAACCAAAGTTTATCGATTATCGTAAGTATTAGCGATGCAAGTCTCAGGTTAAGACTATACACACCTACCTTGATTTCGGCCTCCCATAGACACCTAGTCATAATACCAATGGGATTCCGAGGGGTCTATCCAGAGCGAAGCTGTTTCCCGTACCATCGGTGAAACACGACCTCCTATCGCACTTGCATAAGTCTCCAACACTTATATATATGAGAACTATGTCGTTGTGCCCTCACAACGCACACAAGTGCAATACTAGCCTATTCCGCATTATCGATGTCCAGTCTCGATAATACTACGGCTAGGGATATTTAATGATTAATCCTTCGTGGACTGATACTGTCTCATATCATCTCAATCCAGGAACTAATCATAGGGACCTCTCTTCATTTATATATCTATGGTGATCTAATCACAAATGATGAGAGTGCAATATCCTTATTACATAGTTAATTTGCTACAACAACACAATGATCTGTGCAAATAGTGACGCTATGGGTCATATTATCCAACATAAGATTAGGTGTAATTATACTTGTTATTATACATGTTAAACTAAGCTTGCATGTTAAGTTAAATGGGTTGCCAAATCCACTAACTCTGGATTATGGTATTAGACATATTCTTGTCCAATGTAATGATATGATCTAGAATGAGTTTTTTGATAGTTCTATGAATCAATCTCGAATTCTGCCAAAATGAACTTGGAATCAAATGAAACTTCATGAGGTATCCCTTGGGCATTAAAGAAGCATGAAAATCAGTGTTTTGGGTCAAATTAAGTTGAGGTCGTGGCTGATTGCATGAATTGGTCATATTGGTGTATTTGAGCCATTTTGATGGATTTGGAAGTATTTTATTCCTACAAAATCAAGATTTGTGATTTATGGGGCTTTGAATATATGGAGAGATCTTATTGGAATCAAACTCAAGAAGGTTTTTATCATTTAGTATCAGAGCTTAAGGTTTCGAGATCGATATTTTTCTATCTTTATTGTTCTATAAAGTCTTTATGTTTATTTTTTCCAGCTTTTTTTTCGTTTTTTGTAAGTTTTTTTGTATTCTTATTGAGTCCTGCATGAAATATAGTCAAAAAAATTTTAAAAAATTCAAATTTGCATCAGTTTCAAAATCTGTATAGATTCCATTATTTCATTATTTTTAATGTTTTTTTCTTTGTGTCTTTATGTTTTTATTTTTTGATCTTTTTTCATTTTTTGGTCAGTTCTTATGTATTCTTATTGAGTCTTGTATGAAATAGAGTCAAAAAATAAAATAAAATTTTCAAATTTGTGTCAGTTTCAAAATCTGTTTAGATTCAATTTTTTAATGTTATTTTCTTTGTATTTTATGTGTTTATGACTGAATCTTAGATGTTATATAATGTTTTCATATTATAATACGATATATGATTCAATTCTTGAAATTTATGAGTCATTATAGTCAAAACTTCCAAAAAAAAATCAGTTTCATTCATCCATAATTTTCCAATCGCACACCAAATTTCAAACAACCATAACTTATGATTCAGGAAGAATTACAAGATCAATAATATATCAATTTCATAGTACTCGATGAGCTGAATTTACTAATGGGGATTCTAAGACATTATGTGAGCATATCGAGTCCTAAATTCCTTGTCAAACATTAGTTATGAGATTCAATTTTTGTTTATTTTCTATATTTGTTAGTTAAAACAAGACAAAAAATATTGGGATTGATCACTTACCTTGTGTGTTGAGAGTTTTAGTATTTTTGCTTGAGTCATAGTGGTCTTCAATAAAAAAAAAAAAATAAATAGTTGAGTATTATTTTCTCAATATGGTAAATGAATTGATTGATATTATGGGGTAGCTAAGAGATAATATATTTCATACTAGAGTATTTGTGAAAGATAAGGTGTGTAGTGTGATTATTGATGAAGAATATCAGGCTAATTTAGTTAGTATAGTCTCGTGGAAAAATTGGGTTTGCTATTGCTAAACCATCATAAGTCTTATATGTTGCGAGGTTTGGTTAATTGCAATGAGGTTAAGATGAAGTATCAGTCATGATTGTATTTACTACTAGGAGATTTCATGATGAGGTGTTGTGTGATATGGTGCCTATGTTTGATTGTCATATATTATTAAGTGGTTCATGAAAATATGATAGGAAAATGTGACATCATGTTGAGAGGAATATGTACATTTATGTTACAGATAGAAAGTCGTTGATTATTTCTCTTTTATCGCTACAATAAGCCTTTAGATCAATTAATAATGAAAAGGAGAAGTGTGTGATAGAAAAGAGGAAAATAATAATTCGGGTACTTGGAGAAGAAACTTGCTAGTGAGACTATGTGTGAAAAAGAGGAAAATGTGGGCATGGTCGTAAGTGCGCAAGCAATGAAGAGTGGGTGTGGGGATAAAGTTGTTGTTATTGCTGAGGTTGATGACTTACTTTTTGTTGGTGATGATAAATATGAGATCAATGAGTAGCCGAATGTTTTGAGAGTTTTGAGCATCAAAATAAGAGTAGCGAGTTAGGAAACACTTAGGTAAACAATAATGAGAGTTTTGTAAGTCTTAACCATGTGTGATTTGTTGTGAATGAGATTGAGAATGTGAATTTAATTAGGAATCTCAATAAGACAGAGAGTGAACTTACAAAGAGTATGAAAAGAGAAAGAGAATGAGGGGAAAATGAAAATATTTATTTTCCTAACATTGACACTTCTCTTCCATGTGCTTATACTTTGTTCTAGGATTTTTATATAATAGGTGCAGATTCGAGGAAGAATCATTTTCAAGAAAGGGGGAATGATATGATTCAGAATTGATTTTTCAGATATTTTGTAGACCAGTTTAGATTTCTGCCATAACGAACCATGAATCAAATGAAACTTTATGAGGCATATTTTGGGCATAAAAGAAGCATGAAAATCAATGTTTTGGGCTAAATTAAGTTGAAATCGTGGCCGACTGCCTGACTGTTGGACAGTTATGACCCATAGCGTCACTGTTTGTAAAAGACATTGTGTTTTTGTACAAAATTAACTATGTAGTAATGAAATTGCCTTTTACCGTTTAGTAATTTATTTACTTTTATATTTAAATGGTAAAAGTCCATATGATTAGTTCCGGATTGAGATGATATGAGACAGTATCAATCCATAAAGGTTTAATCATTAAATATCCCTAGTCATAGTATTATCGAGACTGGACATCGATAATGCGGAGTAGACTAGTATTGCACTTGTGCGCGTTATGAGGGCATAACGACATAGTTCTCATATGTTTAAGTATTGGATACTTATGCAAGTGCGATAGGAGGTTGTATTTTACCGATGGTACGGAAAAACAGCTTCGCTCTGGATAGACCCCGCAGAATCTCATTGGTAGTATGTATATGTGTCTATGGGAGTCCGCATCGGGGTAGGTGTATTTGGTCTTAACCTGAGACTTGTATCGCTAGTACTTGCGACAATCGATAAACTTTGGTTTTGGTCGTCCAGGGCTTTAACAGGTTCCGTGTACGCCTCTGCTGGTTTTATTGAGAATCGTAGTGTATTGGGTGTGATGTCGAGATGGAAGTATCACTCCAGATATATGGAGATGATGATCGCACAGGGATACAGAACTTGTTCTCTATAAAGGTTGCAACCGTCGGGATAACATGACAAGGTCAGGATTATCCGATTCAAAGAGACTAGTTACGTGATATCCGATATGTGCTTCGTACGGGGCAGACACTACTCCAGCCCCAGGCCTTGCACGTGATCATCCGATACTGGATCGCAATACACTATACTATGTATACTACGCCTGACATAGATCCTTTTATTCCTGTAAGGATATTTCCGGAGAATTGGGTAGGCATGGCGTTTTGCTAGAAGCCAACCTTGTCTTGTAAATCGGTAAAACGTAGTACTTGGTACGTACGTATTCGGATAGTCCGACGACCGTATTTACTGCCAATATATCCGGGGATCTCATGGGTCGCTTCCCAACAATTCACCGATGACGTATGGCTCGCGCTTAATTAATCTCGGATTAATTCGATGAGAGAGAAAATTAATCTGGGATTAATTACGGAGATATTTTATCTAGGATAAAATATCGTCTACAGAGAGAGAACGATTAATTTAGAATTAATCGGGTAAATTAATATTTCGATATATTAAACGAAATTAGATTTCGACGCGGAATTAAAATTATATTTTAATTCAGACAAACGAATTGATTTAGAATTAATTCGTTAGCGATGTGAATTGTGATTTCGCTAGGCGTAATCATTTAATTACGGCGCAACAAAATTCGCTAATTAGGAATTAGCGAAGCCGAGCCCGAGTGTGATTGCGAGCGCATTCTCATTTCGAATTCAAGTGCGGCACGTAAGTCACATCAAGTGTCAAACATCATTAGTCGCATCTAGAGTCAAATCGCTAGTTAATTCAAGCATCAAATCACTTGTCACTTTGAGTGATGTGACTTGACAACTTGATTGATTTGATATGACTTGATGGACTTTGATGGTTGAGTGTGGAACACTCAATTATTTGACTTTTTGGAAAGGTAAATAAATGGTAAATCTTGTATTTAATTTCTGGAAAATATATATACAAATGATTTACACCTTTTGGATTAACTAACACAAAACTCTCTCTCTCTTTCCTCATTCATCTCTCACGCCCAAACCCCATTTTTGCTCACTGCCTTGCTTCAAAAACGTGAGCAGTAAGTAGTCTTTGGAGTTGATTTTGTGGCAAAATCAAGAAGAGCTAGCACTCCGATACACATGAAGGGATAGGGAACTTTACCCATAAGCCGGGACCGTTTGATTCAAGCTTGGAGCTCAAAATCATCAACCAAAATTGAAATTTTTGGACAGTGGACTGCTACTTTGGGCGCCACTTTGGAGGAGCAAAATCAATTTGTTTTGTTGTTGTATCGTCTCAACAAATCGATGTGAGTATTCCGCTATCTCCGTTGATGTATTCACAATTATTTCCATGCTTATATTGATCTTGGGACCCTTATAGAAACCAACAATGGCATCAAGAGCTAGGTTTGAGCATGAAAATTTTTAGGGCTTAAAATTGGGTAAACTTGTGTTGAGCATGATTTGAATGAATTGAATGTTTGAGTATGCTTATAACATGTTTAAATGAAGATTGATTGGATCAATTTCATGAAAATGGTTTGGAACAAATTTCCCCAATATACATGCCTTGGCCGAATGTGATGAGCCCTAATTGGTCTTGGAAATTTTGATTTTTGGGCATTGGATGTGTTGGAAATCATTCGGGATATGGATTTAATGTCGATTGAATAATTAATTGGATTAAATTCGAATCGGACAAAATACACCTCTCTTGGCCGAGACTTGATGTAGCATGAATGGGTTTGATTTTTGTCAAAATATGTTGGACATGTGATGATAATGATTAACATGATTAATTGGACAAATTTGATGCTTTGGAAATATTAATTTGCATGATTAATCAGAAAATACACTTTAGGTTAATTAAATATGAAATTGGATTTTATGAATTTAATTAATTGGACCTTAAATTGGATTTGGGCTTTTAAAGTTGTTATTGGGCTTATTGGGCTTTGTTGTACAAAGTAGGGTTTAGGCAAATTGGATTGGATCCAATTGGGCCCAAAACCTCATCCATAAAGCCCAAATGCGACTTAATAAACATTTAAAGTTTAATTGGGTCTAATGGGCCCAAATTGATTTCTGGGCTTATGGGGTAACTCCTTGATTGGGCTTTGATTGCCAAGCCCATGCCTTAAAGAAATTAATTAAAGCCAATTAGACTTGAATTAAATTGACGTTGGACGTTAATCGGGCTTTGACACCCGTGACGATTAAATTTGGAATTTAAGTCGTAAAAGGTTTATTAATAAAGTGTAATATTTAATTCGGAATAAAATAATGAATTAGTATTAAATACATATTAAATTGGATTTAATGTTGTAGTTTAATTTAATTCGTGAATTCGTACCTTGGGTACTTATTCGCAAAACGAGTTTGACTCGATCAAAATCAAATCGTTGTTTGAACATTGGATGATCACTAATTATCAGATTAATTAATTTGATTAGATTGATTGATAACATGCTTGTGTGAATACATGGTTGTGATGAATGAATAATGCATATCGGATGGATATTAGTCGGGTGGGGCAATTTTGGAAATTGTTGTAATAATTTGATTTATTAAATTGGACCTGCGTGTCCAGCCTTATCACCTCCATACTCTTTGTATTCTCTTCTCACCTATTCCCCTCAATGTTCATGAGGTTTCTTTAGAAGTGTAGTATAACGGGTAGAAGTAATACAAGTGCTAGCTTGAGAGTAGGGAGAGATTTGATCTAGGATCAATGTGTTAAGTATCCATCCGATATCATTATTATTTTTTTTCATACTCGCTTTATTATGTGTTTAGAATGCATGTTTAAGGGTGTATGATGATGAGACCTAACAAAGATAATTAATTGGTTGCCAATTACGCGAAAAACCCTCATATAAATATTAAGCGATTTTTCCTTCCGTTGAGTGATTCTTACTCAAGATCCAAAATTGGCATTGGCTTGTTGGCCAAAGCAAGGCCTTTGTCAATTACGGATGTGTTTGAATCATGAGAGTTTTGGTACCATATTGGTGTCTTGTCCAAGTTGTGATTTTTTGGCCAAAGTCAAGATCACTTCTTGTCCATAGACATTGATTATGAAACTTTCCATGTCAATGGGTCACGCTTAACTGGAATCATTAAGCTTGTTGTGCCAAAGCTAAGGCTTAGTTGATTCAGAGGAAAAAGGTTAGGAAAATACATTGGATGTATTGACATGTATATTGTATATATGTTTCGGACTTGGATGTCCACCTACCGGATCTAGGAATTGGATAAGATCCAATTGATCTTTGAGATATATACAGCTTGTTGGCCAAAGTTAAAGTTGTGCGTTATTTAACGGGATCCTAGCCCACTAGGAAACTGGTTTCCCGAGTACTCGACAGAGGGTTAGAGGCTCGCCGAAAAATAGTGGGAGGCTAGTATTGAATTTGCAATTTCATTCAGATACTTAGCTTTACGGCTTTCAAATTATTTCGTCAAAATTATATTATTAGTTGGACTAATATAATGTTATTTTTCTTGTAACAGTTAGACTGTACCCAAAATATCGTTGACTAGATAGTTGGACTATCGTAGTCAAGATGACTGGAAAGGGAAATGCCCGCGACATAATCATGTGAGAGAATGTCTTCAAGGGCACAAACTTTACAGATTGGGAGATGAATCTGAGGATAGTCCTCGGAGCTGAGAGGTTGTTGTACACCATAAATACACCTCTTGGGCCTAAACCCACACCTGATCAGACACTTGAGCTGGAGCTTTGGAAGACTCATAGCGATGATTGTGATACTGCTCAGTCCATTATGCTTGCTTCAATGACTCAGCATTTCCGCCGCCAAAATAGGGACTTGGATCCTTATATTATGATGGCGAGATTACAAGATCTACATCGCTCTAACAAGAGGATGCAAAGGTACGAGTTAGTGAAGAAGCTCTTTCGCGCTCGCATGTCAGAAGGCATATCTGTTGAGTCCCATGTGGCGCAGATGATTGCTGAAATCGATGAGCTAGCTACTATGGGGATAGTCTTTGAGGCTGAGATTACTATAGACATGGTCTTGCAATCTCTCCCCGATTCCTAGAGACAGGTCATCATAAACTATAATTTGATGAACACTGACGATACTCTCGGAGAGTTATTGTCTACTCTCAAGGAAGCTGAGAAGGAGCTTCTCAAAGGAAACAAGCGCGAGGCGCACTTTGCTTCGACATCTCAGAAACCGAGGGCTGGGCCCAGGCAACTGGAGGTGTGAAGAAGAAGGCAGCATAAGGAAAGGGCAAGGCCAAAGGCTTCTGGGAAGCCAAAGGATAAATCTTAGGATATTTACCTCCATTGCGGCAAGCGGGGTCACTGGAAGCGTGACTGCCGCGAGTACAAGGCACTCCAGAAGGAGACAAAGGCGGGCAAGGCACCGGCCTCAAGTATGTTTGTTATTGAAATAAACATGACTACTTCTAGTTTTAAAAATTGTATTTTTGATTCTGGTTGTGGCACTCATATATGTACTGATGTGCAGGATCTGCGGATTAACAGGAGACTGGCTTCAGGGGAGATTGATCTGCGTGTTGGAAACGGGACACCTGTTGCTGTTTTGGCCGTGGGCACTTTTGTTTTAGAACTACCCTCGGGGCCTGTACTTGAACTTAATGACTATTATTATGTACCTAGTTTGACTAGGAATATTATTTCTGTATCTATGTTAGCCCAATGTGGGTATACTTTTGTATTTCGAAACACTAGGTGTTACTTATATAAAAATGATATAGAAATTTGCACTGCTGCTGCAAATAATAGTCTTTATATTTTGAATATAAATTTATCTCCAACATATAATATAACAAACAAAAGGCTCAAAATGAGTAACAAAGATGAAACTTACATGTGACACTGTCGTCTGGGACACATAAACAAGACTCGCATATCCACTTTCGAAGTGTGGGTACTTGGACGGATTTGATCCAAATTCATATGACGTCTGCGAATCTTGCTTATTAGGCAAAATGCCTAAATCACCTTTTAGCGGTAAAGGTGAACGTGCCACCGAACTGTTAGCCCTCGTTCATAGTGACGTATGTGGGCCCATGTCTAGCCAGGCTAGAGGTGGATATGAATACTTCGTAACCTTTACGGATGATGGATCACGTTATGGTTATGTGTATCTCATGAGACACAAGTCGGAAACTTTTGAGAAATTCAAAGAGTTTCGACACGAAGTTGAAAAACAGACAGGCAAGAGTATAAAGACATTACGGTCAGACCGTGGTGGCGAATACTTAAGCAATGAGTTTCTAAATTACTTGAAAGAATATGGTATTCTTTCACAGTGGACTCCTCCTGGAACACCGCAATTAAACGGTGTGTCCGAACGGAGAAACCGAACTTTGTTGGACATGGTTAGGTCTATGATGAGTCACATTGAGCTACATATTTCCTTTTGGGGATATGCATTAAACAGTGCAATTCTTATTTTGAATAAGGTTCCGTCAAAGTCTATTCAACAGACACCATATGAGATATGGACAGGAAAGAAACCGGGTTTCTCATTCTTGAAGATTTGGGGATGCTGGGCATACATCAAACGTTTGGAAGGTACCAAACCTGAACCCAAATCGGATAAATGCCTATTCGTAGGATATCCTAGGGAAACCAAAGGATATTACTTCTATCACCCACGGGAGAACAAAGTATTTGTTGCTCTACATGTGGTTTTCCTTGAGAAAGAATTCCTAAATGCAGTGGCGAGTGGGAGGAAAGTAGAATTCGATGAAAATCGGAGTGATACTGTTCCTGGCATTGAATCCTCAACGGAACATGAACAGTCCATCCGGGATGAGACTGTACCACCATCTTCTTTTACACAAGGACCGCGTAGGTCAGAGAGAGTCAGGAAACAACCTGAGAGATATGGTTTTCTGATCTTACCTCATGTAGATATTAATCTTATTGAGGATAACAAACTGTCTACGTATAAGGAAGCGATAAAAGATATCGATTCCGCTTTATGGCAAGAGGCCATGAAGTCCGAAATGGATTCCATGTACACCAACCAAGTTTGGACACTGGTTGATGCACCAGAAGGCGTAAAGCCTATTGGATGCAAATGGGTCTTCAAGAGGAAGACCGACATGGATGGCAACGTACAAACGTACAAAGCTAGGCTTGTAGCGAAGGGGTATCGTCAACGACATGGTGTCGATTACGATGAAACTTTCTCACCCTTTGCCATGATTAAATCCATTCGGATAATGCTTGATATAGCTGCATATTTCGATTACGAGATATAGCAGATGGACGTTAAAACCGCTTTCCTTAAAGGAAACCTTTTGGAGGATGTTTATATGCAACAGCCTAACGGTTTTATCGTGCCTAGACTTGCAAACAAGGTTTGTAAGTTAAATCGGTCCATTTATGAACTGAAGCAAGCATGGCGGTCTTGGAACCAACGTTTTGATGAAATCATAAAAGAATATGATTTTATTCAAAATGAAGATGATCCTTGTGTATACAAGAAGGTTAGTGGGAGAGCACTGACTTTTATTGTCCTTTATGTTGACGATGTATTGCTAATAGGCAATGACATTCCTATGTTAACGTCGGTGAAAGCTTGGCTTTCATTGAAATTCTCCATGAAAGATCTGGGAGAAGCAGCCTTTATTCTGGGAATAAAGATCTACCGGGATAGATCTAGAAAGCTGCTTGGACTCTCCCAGAGCACGTGCATTGAAAAAGTGTTGAAGAGATTCAACATGGATCAGTCCAAAAGAGGATTGTTGCCAATGTCACATGGTGTCTATCTATCTAAGGACATGTGTCATAAAAATCAAGATGAGAGAGACAACATGAATCGGATACCGTTCATCTCGGCATTCAGATCGATCATGTATGCCATGATATGTACGTGAGATTGTTGGACAGTTATGACCCATAGCGTCACTGTTTGTAAAAGACATTGTGTTTTTGTACAAAATTAACTATGTAGTAATGAAATTGCCTTTTACCGTTTAGTAATTTATTTACTTTTATATTTAAATGGTAAAAGTCCATATGATTAGTTCCGGATTGAGATGATATGAGACAGTATCAATCCATAAAGGTTTAATCATTAAATATCCATAGTCGTAGTATTATCGAGACTGGACATCGATAATACGGAATAGACTAGTATTGCACTTGTGCGCGTTATGAGGGCATAACGGCATAGTTCTCATATGTTTAAGTATTGGATACTTATGCAAGTGCGATAGGAGGTTGTGTTTTACCGATGGTACGGAAAAACAGCTTCGCTCTGGATAACCCCGCGGAATCTCATTGGTAATATGTATATGTGTCTATGGGAGTCGGCATCAGGGTAGGTGTATTTGGTCTTAACCTGAGACTTGCATCGCTAGTACTTGTGACAATCGATAAACTTTGGTTTTGGTCGTCCAGGGCTTTAACAGGTTCTGTGTATGCCTCTGCTGGGTTTATTGAGAATCGTAGTGTATTGGGTGTGATGTCGAGATGGAAGTATCACTCCAGATATATGGAGATGATGATCGTGCAGGGATACAGAACTTGTTCTCTATAAAGGTTGCAACCGTCGGGATAATATGACAAGGTCAGGATTATCCGATTCAAAGAGACTAGTTGCTTGATATCCGATATGTGCTTCGTACGGGGCAGACACTACTCCAGCCCCAGGCCTTGCACGTGATCATCCGATACTGGATCGCACTACACTATACTATGTATACTACGCCTGACATAGATCTTTTTATTCCTGTAAGGATATTTCCGGAGAATTGCGTAGGCATGGCGCTTTGCTAGAAGCCAACCTTGTCTTGTAAATCGGTAAAACGTAGTACTTGGTACGTACGTATTCGGATAGTCTGACGATCGTATTTACTGCCAACATATCTGGGGATCTCATGGGTCGCTTCCCAACGATTCACCGATGACGTATGGCTCGCGCTTAATTAATCTAGGATTAATTCGATGAGAGAGAAAATTAATCTGGGATTAATTACGGAGATATTTTATCTATGATAAAATATCGTCTAAAGAGAGAGAACGATTAATTTAGAATTAATCGGGTACATTAATATATTCGATATATTAAACGAAATTAGATTTCGACACGGAATTAAAATTATATTTAATTCGGACAAACGAATTGATTTAGAATTAATTCGTTAGCGATGTGAATAGTGAGTTCGCTAGGCGTAATCATTTAATTACGGCGCAATGAAAATTCGCTAATTAGGAATTAGCGAACCTGAGCCCGAGTGTGATTGCGAGCGCATTCGCATTTCGAATTCAAGTGCGGCACGCAAGTCACATCAAGCGTCAAACATCATTAGTCGCATTTAGAGTCAAATCGCTAGTTAATTCAAGCGTCAAATCACTTGTCACTTTGAGTGATGTGACTTGACAACTTGATTGATTTGATATGACTTGATGGACTTTGATGGTTGAGTGTGGAACACTCAAAGTGTTTAAATCTAATTCATTTGACTTTTTGGAAAGGTAAATAAATGGTAAATCTTGTATTTAATTTTTGGAAAATATATATACAAATGATTTACACCTTTTGGATTAACTTAACACAAAACTCTCTCTCTCTTTCCTCCTTCATCTCTCACCCCAAACCCCATTTTTGCTCACTGCCTTGCTTCAAAAACGTGAGCAGTAAGTAGTCTTTGGAGTTGATTTTGTGGCAAAATCAAGAAGAGCTAGCACTCCGATACACATGCGAAGGTGATAGGGAACTTTACCCATAAGCCGGGAACCGTTTGATTCAAGCTTGGAGCTCAAAATCATCAACCAAAACTGAAATTTTTGGACAGTGGACTGCTACTTTGGGCGCCACTTTGGAGGAGCAAAATCAATTTGTTTTGTTGCTGTATCGTCTCAACAAATCGATGTGAGTATTCCGCTATCTCCGTTGATGTATTCACAATTATTTCCATGCTTATATTGATCTTGGGACCCTTATAGAAACCAACACTGACTTGATCATATTGGTGCATTTGACCCATTTTGATGGATTTGAAAGGATTTTATTTTTATAAAACCAAGATTTGCGGTTCTTGGAACTTAGAACATGTGGATGAGTCTTTTGGAATCAAACACAAAAAGGTTATTATCATGCAGTTCCACTAAGGAAATTTATTGTGAAAGATTCATTAGTAGGGTGACACGTGGCCAATTGAAATTAAGTACCTACACTCTTTAACCATCTTTTATTCTTTCTTAATCATTTTTTACTAATGAGAGGTTTGATATTTTTTATCCTGAGGTTTGTTTTTTTATAATAAATAAATAAATGATTTTTTTTGTTCACCTGAACAATATATATATATACACACACACACACGCACATATATGCTTTAAAAATAAGGGGTGAGCAAGACTAAATATATTTTTAACCTCTTATATCCTTTTGGGTACTATTATTTGAAATCACTTATTATTATTTTAAAAATAATAAATATTAATTCTTTTTCTCATGCAGATGAAACCACTTATAGTCATTTTAGGATTATGCCTAAATAAATATGCACCCATTCACACACTTGATTGATAGTCATTTTGTGGCTGTAGGTGAAAATATAGTCATAATGTGACTGATGTCACAAATATGATTGTGCTAAATGTGTTTAAGGTTAATGTGACTGAGAGTTTGTAACATGACTGAGATAACTAATTTGACTGAGTTTACATGCGTGACTGCGGGTGGCAATATGACTGAGGTCATAATTGTGAATATGTTCAATGTAATTGAGAGTTTACAATATAATTAAGGTCATAATTATGACTATACTCAATGTGACCGAGAGTTGACAATGTGTCTGAGGTGACTAATGTGACTGAATGTTGGTTATATGATTGAGGTCACAACTGTCACTGTACTTAATATAATTAAGGGTCAACAATGTGACTGAGATAACTGATATAATTACGGTAAAAAATATGACCGAGGGTCTCAACTTAAAGTCGTATTGTGACTGTATGTAAAAATATGACTATGATTGAGTTCTTTGTGACTTAAGTAAAATATTATTGTGATTGTACTCAATGTGATCGAGGGTCAGTAATATGATTGATGTAAGAATATAACTGAAGGTAAGTAATGTGATTGATGGGGTTATTTAAAGTTTATGATTTGCATATTGATAATATATTATTTTTTTATGAAACACTTTATATTTTGAAAGATATATATGTTTCAAAATAACAATGGAATAATAAAATAAAAATATTGTTTTCAAACACACATACCATAGGCGTGCGGGGTGTGTGTTTTAATTTAATTAATTAATTAATTTTTTGTAAATTATTTGTCACTTTTAGTGATTTTACACCATATAAATTTTTAAGTTTGACTTGAATTAAATAATAAAGATCTTATCTAATAGTGATTTTTGTTAAAAGCCTCATTATTATTTTTCAATACTAATAATAAGAAGAAAAAATTGAAAATGAGTTATATGAGATTTTTATTCAATTAGTTTCCACTACATGCACTTTCAAACAGAGTTGCTTACATTTATATCTATTTGAATTTGATATTGATAAGTTTATCTATATTTGTCCTTACATTTATTTGAATGTTGATCTACTTCTCAATACCCTCACGAAAATTGGGTTGGGGCCTGGGGCAGAATTTGATATGTCGCTTGTCGATGCAATGTGAATTATACGCTGCTTGTTGGCGTAATGTGAATGCTCAATCCGGAGAGTCTTGTTGCATAAAGAGTTGAATCCAACCCAATGATGAGCCCTAACATCTCCAAAGAAGATCACACTAATGAAGGAAATATTTGATTTGATAAGTTTACCTATATTTATTAAATGTTGATATGCTTCTTTTTGAATGTTGATCCATTTATCAATACCCTCCCGCAAATTGTGTCAGGACTGGAGGCATAATTTGATACGCTGTTAATTTGTTGATGCAATGTGAATGGTATGCCACTTGTTGGCATAATATGAATGCTAGTTCTGAAGAGTCTTGTGCAGAATAAGTTGAATCCAACCCCATGATGAGTTCTAGCTCCCCTAAAGAAGACGATCAAACCTTCGCCAACTAATGAAGGCATGATTTGATTATAGTTAGTGGATGATAGGATATGGTGTTTGAAGGCACCAAAATTAGAGCAAAAGAAGTAACATCAGAAAAAGTTTCAGGTAATATTTGGTAGACTAATTTTTCCTTGAAACAGAAGTAGAATGATATTAACTTTGTCTCGCTTAAATATTATTTGTTTGACCAACTCATTCAAAGTAACTAACATGCGAGTAGCTAGGCAAGACCAGGACGTTTTCCACTGTAGCTGAGTCGTCTAAATTCATTGAGATTCGAATTGAAAAGTATTTATTAAAATCATTGAATAATAAATTTTTTATATTTTAAAAATGTCTAGAATGCATGGTATGATGTGTCACCTGTAATACATGGAGTAATTCTTTGATTCAACGGAAGTATGAGTGACGTGATATCACTAATAAATTAATAAGTAATATGTATGATTTAATATCCATCTTTTAAGTTGTTTTTTTTTTAATATTTTAACATATGTGGCAATAGATGATTAGATTATTGTACGGATGACGTGATATTTCCGTTATATTATAGAATTTCTAGTAATATATGTCCCATATTTTCACCTACCTTTTTGGCGGATGACAATTTTCTTATTTTATTTTTTTCAAAAATTTAAAAACAGTGGACGGATGGACCCTGTGTTTTTTAAGTAATTTTTTTTTTTAATAGTTGAGAGTGTTCAAATATTGGGAAATATTATGACTTTGAGAAAAACTTATATAAGATTGTCTAATTAATAAATGACAAGTATTTCAATTATTTTAAAAATAATCAATCAAAATAAATGATAAAATTATCATTTACTAACCGGATGATCCTATACACTTGAAATTATTGTTGCTGAGTGTTGCCAACTTGCACTCGACGGTCCTATCTGGTTGTCATAATTTATTATGATAAGAGCAATATGATGAACTGACTAATAATTAATTTGTTCATACATCTGATAACAACACTTGCTTTACAAGTTGGAGATCGAAGATGCAAACAAAATCTGTGTTTCAAAGAGAGAAAATTAATTAGTTTAATATAAAATTATTGACGTGATATTATAGTGATTATATGTTGATTCGGTCTTGCCTCCAAACTATTGCTGAGGTCCAGGATCTTATTTTGATTATCAGCATGAAAATTCTGACCTGTTCTGTTTTTCACTCAGTTTTAAAATTATTTTAAAAGAATAAAGTCAAGGCAACTATTGTAACCCAAATATATATATGACGAGTGACCACTATTTTTAAAATTGTAACACGACTAATTAACCTCTATTTTCCATTTAATCAATAATAACAAGGTAAACTTATAGTATTTGGATTTCGCACTAAACTGAATTTTGTAATTTTTTCGTTATTAGGTAATAATTTATATGTATATAAATTTTAATTATGTATTATTATTAAAAAAATATGTGATAGAATGTTATGAAAAAATTTATATAATTCTGATAAACACGGAATCTAAATTCATGTTTATATAATCGTGCCTTAATTTATTTAATTTCGAAAGTGCTAAAACCGAAAAAAAAATGCTTGTACAAGTGTAGAAATGCAACATCTGATCAATCTCAAATATACTTCTTTAAGTTAGAAATTAATTTAAATTGAAAACACAGTTTATTAGGAAATTAAATGATACATTATAGGAAATTTTATTAATCACAACTTCATATGGAACACCAAACACCCTTCAAAATCAAGAAAACTCAAATTCAAACACAAGATATCTGCAACGTCAATTTTCGTGTTCTTTGTAATTTTATTTCCTCAAACTGTATAAATAATCCATGTAAAGAGTTTGTATGAACTGAGCTATATTTAATCTGTAAGTTTTTTTTTTTTTTTTTTGTACAATATAAAATTGAACTGTAATTAAATATCACAAAAACAAATACCCTTCTCTAAGCTCACTTGAAATTATTGTTAATCTAGAATCAAAAAGGCCTCTTCAACTCATTGAAATCCATGGAATCAATGCACTCTAATCTTGCTCTATGAAGATTCAACAGCTTCAGCAACTCAGACACCTTCTCCTTTGTCCTCTCATCACAACCAACTTGCAAAACCAATAACAGCTTTTGAAAAGCACCCACTTGAAGAGCTTCAACAAAAGCACTTTTCTCTTCTCTCTTTTCATTCTTGCATAGCTTCCAAAGAATGGATACCGATAACTCCGTTGCCAAATCCGAAACCCGCAGTATTTTCTTCACTATTACTGGCATTGTTAAAGAATTATTATACGCCTCTCCTCTCCCATAATCACTGCTGCAAATTCCATCGAGAACACTCAACGCCTTCTCGCATACACTTCTTTGTGCGTCTACGAGAATTTCTAGCAGCAATGCAACCAACCCCATGTCCGTAAATTTTTTTATTAATTTCTCATTTGCAGAATAAGTTGATGATGTGATCGTGTGATAGACCACGGCCAACGAAGCTTTTGTAGTCGTAGGGCTAATGGGTTCTTTGATGAGCTTAAATAACGCTTCAGCGGCTCCTTCAATCTCCAATAACAAGTTAACAACTTTTCTAATGTGATCAGAAGAAACAAGCTCTCTCAAAACCAACACAGCGTTTCTTCTCCTCGACAAATCTCCGCTCTTCAAGAACCACACCATGCAACGGATAGACGAAGCTGATCCCAAGTGAGTCAACGCTTCCGCATCAAGAGGAAACAACAAAGTCAAAGTTAACAACACTTGCTCCAAAACAGAAACATTTTCAGTTTCATCCAAACTCGTTTTTGAAAACGAATCAAACGCCGCTGCCAAAACAGTTACTGCCCCGTTACCCACAATGCATCTCTTGTTCCGCTCACTCTCCTTTGCCCAGTTCTTGATCTTCGCCACCGAATCTCTACACCCAACTCGATCCTCCGTTACATAAGCGGCCGTAATCTTGGAATTCATTTCGGAAACCTCAACGGGACTCACTGGAATTCTCGGCGTTGGGATTCTCTCGATGCCGTGAGACCGGTTCTCGACACACCAATCTTGAATCACCCTACGGATCGTATGATTGGGTACCGGTTCAAGACTCGTCAAGACTTGGTTGGTGATGGGGCACGTAACATTCCCATTCTCATGAATCCACTTCTCAATACTGACTCGATCATAAGTAATCCCAGTTGATAAAGTCACCGGATCTTTCATCAAGTCGAGGGATATCGGGCACCGGAACTGATTCGGTACCGTCAGCTCCATCTCTCCGCGGGTTTCTCCCCCGGGATGCTCCTTGCCGGCACGCCGACCGCGTCTTAGTTTTCTCCATGATGAAATCATTTTTATTCCGTACAAGAATTCTCGTACAAATGAAGCTATTAATTGCTTGTGCTTTTTGAAGTTTTGATGTTAAGAAAGTTTTTGTTATGTGTTGGAAAGATATGGAATGAGAGTTTAGTGGACTTATAAATTTATATGTATATGTAAGAGAAACGCGGTGGGTTCAACATTACAAACTTTGAGGAAAAAAATAATTTGAATATAGATAGATGATCAATGTTGTGTAAGGGAGGGATTTGAATATTTGACCGTTGAAAGTTTCAAATGGTAAAATGAACTGTAAGGTGGGTGTGTGTTTTATTATTTTAGTAGAAAGAATCAAAATCAAAATCAAAACTTTGACGCAACAAGCAAGAACGAAATAGAATGGCTCGTCAACGTTCGTGGTCGGTGGACTGGCTGACTTGGCTCAGCTAGAACAGTCAGCTGTCCGCCAAGTGATTTGAGTTAAGTTTCCTCGTTTGTTTAAAAAGAAAAATTGTTATATCAATTTGGTCCCTAGCTCCTTTTGAATTTACCAAATTCCCCTTATAGTGATTGGCCTATTCCTCGCAGAGCAGAAGGGTATTTTAGTCACGTTAGTTAAACTTTGGACAACCTAGATGTTGCGATTCCTTTTGTTTGTATTTTTATTTATATTTTCACATTTGGTATAATCTTACGCGGGCGAAACGCGAAGTGTAAATGATAGAATGGTTTCTGGGTAATGTCTAACTGTTAAACGCGTATTAATTGTATTATATATAGTATTTGGGTTGGAAAAGGGAGGCACCTGCATGCAATATTCTTGAATGTTATGATTCCCCACAAGTAATTTTTAATTTTTCATTATTTTAGGTATAGCTTAATTGGAAACTGAATTCTCTCCGAATCCGAATTGACAGTTCGTATTTATACTACGTTCTGATCCTATAGGGAATGTTAACACAATAATCAAGACAAATCATAATTACTGTTACCAAGAATTTCTCAACAAGCACCCTTATTCTAACAGCAATAAAGTATTAATGCGGAATATTAAAACAATACAGAAAATAATTCCGCAAACACAAAGTCAACACAAATAATTTGTTGACGAAGTGGAAAACTCGTGCGAGTAAAAAAATCACTCCGGGCATCTCGGCTACCAGCCCAAATCCACTATAATAGAGAATAACTTACAGCGATAGTAAAATACCTATGGTGGCAGCTCCACCAACTCTAATATTTTTAAGACTGCAAGAACTCAAAGAACTCATCAAGCCTGCACACCACAGTTTTCTTCAGAATCTCTGAAGTCTCTAAGTGAATCAACTTTGCAGCTATGAATGCCGGAACTCCGACTACTAATCTTCCTCCTAAAGAACTCCGAAGGGTTAGGAAGTTGAGTTGTTTATTTTGATGGTTTATCAAAGTTCTATATCACCAGGAAACACGAAGACAAGAGATTCAAAGAAGTCTTCAAGGTGGTGAACAAGTAGGTTGAAAGCTATGAAAGTTTTGTGGCTCAGAGAAATATATTCTCAACCAATGTGAAAGTGGCTTAATATTTGTTTATATAGGTAGGGTAAAAAGAGAGACTTCTCAATACCAATTAGGTTAAAAACACATCCAAAATAACTCAAATACGCACGGGTGTTCCAACGCCACTCGAACGAGTCACGAACGATTGTTCTCTGGAAATATTCGTTCGAACGCTTACTCGAACGCACCACAAAATTTTACTCTCTTTAATATTTCGTTCGAACGCACCATGGACGTTTGCTCTCTGGAATATTTTGTTTGAATCCAATAGCAAACATGCCACTAATGTCATACGTTTGAACGCTTCAACGAAAACGCAGCACTAACGAAACTGCTACAGCTTTGCCAAATACCAGTCTAATTACTCCAAGTTCTTCAAGACATATTAAACTCAATTGAAATTTTTTTGTTACGGATATTGCCAATAAAAATGGAACTAACAATCTCCCAATTTGGCATTCAGTGACAAAACACTACCTAATACAAAGACTACAATAAAAATCCAAAAAGAAAAATAGCCAACTGCCAACTATCAAGACAATGACTTATCACAATTAGACTCGATCTGATACCTAGTAAAGTAGTCTTGAAATCAATGTCACCATAGCTACCAAATCTGCTTACCTGAAACATCAAAGCACATGGATTATAAAGAACAGATAAAGCAGCGATAAAACTCATATATGTATAAAAAGTTAGTAGATATCCTACTCCATTTATTCTTACTCCCCTTAAAAACGGAGATATCAAATTGATATACTACGACTCTCATATACTACTACTCTCTCATATACTACTCTCCCCATTTTTATCACGAAATGATAAAGGGTGAAGGTACCGGGATAAACAACACATGAAAGAATATATGCAAACATGACTTACTCTCCCTCACTAACTGCTCTACTAAGTTAGCACAAAATAATACGAGAAGTAAATACTCATAGACATGCAAAGAAAATATATATGCAGAACCTTAAAGCATATACATGCACACAATGAGGAAAAATTAAACAAAGATGATTGTAACAGTACTTCAAGCAAGTACAATTTCATGTTTTTCAAAATATCAAATATTTTTTAAAAAAGATAAATTTATTTTAAATACGCATTGCTTAAATTTTGAATCCAATACACAAATCAAATTAGAATCCCAATAAGAAATGTCTTGTGAAGTGGTTCTAGAATGGTAGCAATAGCTCTAAGATTTAATCTAGAGTTCCAAACTCTAATTTATGTTTATGTCTAACATAAATATTTTAACCTAATAACATGCATATTGTGTTTATACTTCCAAATCATCCTAACACAATTTATTAGCCTTATTTCTACATTAAGTTAAGTGATCATGCATAAAAAATATAACTTAAGAGAAATTCAAATTTACCTAGCAAGCTTGATGTAAAGATCCAATCTTATTCTCTTTGTTGAAATGGTAGGAGAACCTCCAAGGTTTGCAAGCTTCACTTCAAGATCCAATATTGATTCCAATGTTAGCAAGCTTCAATCCAAAATGCAATCTTGATTTATTCTGGATGAAATGTTGTAGATACCTCACAAGCTCCTCTAAACACTCTAACTTAGGCTAATTTCTCTAAGAATTTGCTTGTACTTAGTTTTCTTAAGCTTTTGTTTTTCTTAATTAAAACCTTCCTAAAAATTGCTATTTATAGTAAAACTTAGGTAATTTTTAATTAATAAAAGTTGTAATCAACTTTTATGTGGGATTAATTTAATTTATCTAAATATGTATAATTAGGTATGACTAATCTTCATTGTCTCTCACTTTGATTTAATCCAATTAAATCAAGCCAAGGATTAGGAATGGATTAGTTAAATGTTTGCCATTTTGATTTAATCTAATTAAATCAAGCCAAAATCACATATTATTACATACTTAGATAATTATGATTTTATAATTAAGCCATTGTGTAATTATTGAATTAATCCAATTAGATCAAAGTAAATAATCAATGTTATCCAATAACACTTGATTATCTTTTATAATTATAATATCAAATATTATCTTTTATTAAAATTAATCAGCTACCGAAATGCTCAGCGAGTACACTTCATATTGGGACTCTATAAGTTCAGACACATTCTTCATATAAGCCTAGCTAATATGTATGTAATTCGGCCACCTTCGAATTTGCAAAGAACATGAACGACCTTTCTGAACTATACAAGTTGAGGTCATCATATATGTTTAACAATCCCTCCGTCATAGGCTATCTGAGTTTTACTTAGGAAACATAGAATACATTGTCAAGTTTCCGAGGTGCACATCTCATGTCGACATGTCAATGTTTCTTCATAATTGATGCGATCCACCATAGGTGATCAAATTTGGCCAAAGCTTTACGAATCATGACTTTAATCACATGGATACCTAAACCCCTTATGGTACACATACGGGCTGACAGATCCTATCTTGCTTCGTACTTGATTACTGAGTGTATCGATCCATACTTACATAAAATCAATGTTATCATATAGTCAAAGGATTACATATGCTACTCGACTTAAGAAGATTTTTATTTTATTGACGGCGGTGTGTACTTCCAATTAGTAGAAATCACCTGTGAGTCATTCAGTATTCGATCCAACCAATACCCACACCTCTATACGAGTTTCCAAAACTCATGGTACATCGGGGTTAAATCATTGGAACTCCAATTCCAACATACGATATGTGCTAATCTTATAGGTTATAGAAATTCGACCATATACCAAACCAATGACTAGGAATATGTATACTTTAAGAATAATTTAAAATAATAATACTTATCCTAATGTCGAACCATCTAGTATTCAGTAAGACTATTCTAAAGTCGATGTCATACTTAGCATATCTATATATCAATCTAATACGCATAATGACAATACCATTAATAAGGTATGAAATGAAAATATAGTTATTTTATTAATAAATAATGAAATGTACAATTCGGATTGACACTCCAAGTACCAACTCCAATAGTAAGATCTTGGAGTCTGTTATTTTTAACTGACAGTGGCCCTCATGCACCGTCTACAAGATATCTCAAGTATCATTGGCTATTTCACATATCGAGATTCTCCTAAATTCTGTCGAGCAAACAGCACTATTAATGGCATTAATTGTCTTGTTGTTCTTATTGCTAGCGTCAAAATCATCATTAGTCTAGTTTAGTTCGTCTTTAAGGGAAAAGACCATATCAACTATAACCATGGGAGGTTTCCACCCGTACTCTACTGTCATACAGACCCTCTCATATAAGGATTTAAAGAACGCTCTCATGCGAACCTTCCAATGTAAATACTCCGTCCCATCAAAGAATGAAGGACAGTTAAGGAGTTGACTGTTCGACAATTATAACTCATAACATCACTATTTGTAAAGAATATTGTGTTTTGTAAAAATTATCTATGTGACAAAAGAAAATTACTATTTTATCATTATTGTAATTAGATTACTTGGATATATATATTAATGATAAAAGTGCTTATGGTTAAATCGGATTAATAAGATATGAGACAATATTAATCCATGAACGGTTTAATCATTAAATATCCAAGTCGAAGTATTATCGAGACTGAATATTAATAATGCGGAATAGACTAGTATACACTTGTGAGCGTTATAGAAGCTTAAAGACATAGTTCTCATATATTTAAGTATTGGATACTTATGCAAGTGTAATAAGAAGTTCTGTTAGCCGTTGGACCGGGAACAGTTCGCTCTGGATAGACCCACTTGGAATCTCATTGCTAGTATGACTATATGTCTATGAGAATCCGAATTAAGGTAGGTGTATGTGATCTTTAACTTGAGACTTACGCCGCTATTACTTGCGACAATCAATTTACTTTATTATTGGTCATCTGAAGCTTTAACAGGTTTTGTGTACGCCTGTATTGGGTTTACTGAGAATCGTAGTGTATTGGATGTGATATCAAGATGGGAGTATCACTTCAGTCATTTGGAGATGATGATCACACAAGATACGGAACTAGTACTCTTAAAGCTGTAGCTATCGGGATAGTATGACTAGGTCATGACTTCCCGATTACAGAGATTAGTTACTCAGGATCCGATATATACTTCGTACGGGCAAACACAGAGCCATCCCTAGGCCTAGCATGTGACATCCGATACTGGATCGTATTTCATATTACATAATATTAGTATTACTAAACCTGATACAGATAATATTCCTCGGCGAATATTTCTGGAGAATTGAGTAGGCACGGTGATTTTCTAGAAGCCAACCATGTCTTATAAATCGGTGAGAACATAGTACGGGGTACGCATGTGTTTGGGTGGTCTAATAACCGTATTTACTGCCAACATATCCAGGAATCTCTTGGGTCGCTTCCCAAAGATTCACCAATGATATTTGACTCAGATAGAATTAATCTGGGATTAATTATGAGAGAGAAAATTAATCTGAAATTAATTACGGTAAGAATTAATCTGGATTAACTTCGTATATAAGAGAGAACGCGATTAATTTAGAATCAATTGATAAAATAAATTTTATAGTTAAATTGGATTTTCTATTTAATTTATTTATTTGTGGCTAAAATAATATATCGGATATTAACCGAAATTGGATTTCAATACAAAATTAAAATTGGATTTTAATTCGGGCGAATGAATTAATTTAGAATTAATTCAAAAGCGACTATCGTAATAATTTTGTGAGGTATAATTATTTAATTAAATTGGATTTAATTATGGCGCGACGAATAATTTGTTTAATCGGAATTGAACGAACCCGATAAAATTACCTGTGACTTTACATGTGTCTTTTTGTGTTTTGGGAACACAAAATATATTTGACTTTGGTGGGCCTAAGTCAAATTGTGTGTGAGGAAACCAACTCAAATTTTGAATTTAAAATGTGGTGGGACCATATGACTTACATCAAAGGTCAGATATTGATGTAAGTAGTTGGCTTAATTTAATGCTTTTAACACACAACCACCAACTCTTGAAAAACTAATTTTTCTCACAATCTTTTTTTCTCTCCACCTTGGCCGAATGCTTCTCTCCATTATAGTGAAATTTTGCTTCAAAATTTCAACATAGCTAGCACTTAAAGGAGTCTAATTAGGTGATAGGGAAACTCACTCAAGAAATGAATAACATAACAACAAGCTTGGAGCTTCATCCAAAGAGGAAATTTCGAAATTTCTCCATTTAACAATGTAAGTGATTCCACCATTTTTCTTGTTATTTCACACATATAATCATGTTTAGGATCTTATGACATGTCTTAGAGACTAACATTGACTTCTTTAAATAGTTAAAGGAGTCAAGGATCGAGTTCAGGCTCTGATACCAATTAAAAATTCATATTTATACTACATTCTGATCCTAAGCAGAATTTTAACACAATAATAAATACAAACTGTTACTAAGAATTTCTCAACAAGCACCATTATTCTAACAATAATAAAATATTAATGCAAAATATTAAAACAATGCAGAAAATAATTCAGCAAACACAAAGTCAACACAGATAATTTGTTGATGAAATGGAAAACTCGTGCGAGTAAAAAAATCACTCTGGGTATCTCAGCTACCAGCCCAAATCCACTATAATAGAGAATAACTTACAGCGATGGTAAACTACCTATGACGGCAACTCCACTGACTCTAATATTTTTAGACTGTAAGAACTCAAAGAACTCCTCAAGCCCGCACACCACTGTTTTCTTCAGAACCTCTGAAGTCTCTAAGTGAATCAGCTTTGTAGCTATGAATGTTGGAACTTTGACTGTTAATCTTCCTCCCAGAGAACTCTGAAGGGTTAGGAAGTTGGGTTGTTTATTTTGATGGTTTATCAAAGTTATATATCACCAGGAAACACGAAGACGAGAGATTCAAAGAAGTTTTCAAGGTGATGAACAAGTAGGTTAAAAGCTATGAAGGTTTTGTGGCTAAGAGGAATATCTTTTCAACCAATGCAGGCTTCCCAATGCCAAATTAGGTTAAAAATACGTCCAAAATAACTCATATATGCACGGATGCTGGAACGCCACTCGAACACGCCATGGACGTGTGTTCTCTGGAAATGTTCATTCGAACGCTTACTCGAACGCACCGCAAACGTTTGCTCTCTGAAATATTTCGTTCGAACCCAACAGCGAACGTTCCACTAACGATATATGTTCGAACGCTTCACGAATAAAGTACTAACGAAATTGTTCCAACTTTGCCAAGAACCTATTCAATATCTCCAAGTTCTTCAAGAAATATTACAACTCAATTGAACTTGTTTTATTATGGACAATGCAAATAAAGATGGAACTAAAACAAATTTTCTCTTAACTTGTTTTTTCATACACGTAAGGGTGAACCGGTGGACCCATGTTGGATCCACAAGAGGCTTAGTATAATGATCAACAATTCAAGCTTATCGAGGATCAATGCACTATTAGTAAAGCCTATGCTGCTTGTCTTGGGTGCCATTTATATGAAAAATAGTATAATTTTCTATTTTTGAAGCATGATTTTCAGTGGGACTCGTTTAGTGAAAGTAAGATGTTATAAGTGATTCGATTTTTTCTTGGTGAGTAATTCAAAATCATATATCTTTATGCTCAAAATGATATTTAGGTGAATAGAAATTATCTCTCAAAAGACACCCATTGAGATAGAAAAATAAGAGAAAATTGGAAAATATCACATCGAAAGTAAAAACACCCATTGTTTGTTGATATATTATATATATGTGCGCGTTGCGCATGCGCGTGTGTGTTGTGTCAGTTCTATTATTTATAATGTAGTGTACTAATATTGCATTTTGCCCATATTATTTTCCGTAAATATGATAATCCATTTTATTTTATATATTAAAAGGCTGTGATAACTCAAACACCGGGTGTGTTCACACGTGACAAAGGTACCATGTCTTTAAAATTTCTTTCAGGGATGACCTAGGAGCCTTGGTGTGGTATTGGATATCAGTGTTATAAAGGTAATCGTTAATATAAGAAACAATCATTTATCGAATACGTATATCAATGAAATAGACATTTTCTTATATGATTGTCTTAGTTTATACTCTCGTTTAGACCCGACCGGCGGTTCGGTTCGGTTCTGAACCGAAACCAAACCATCCGGTTCTAACCGAAACCGAATCGGAATTAATCGGTTCGGTTCCGGTTCCACACTAAATGGAATTGGAACAGGAACCAGAACCGGAACCGAACTGTTCGGTTCTTGTTCCATTCGATTTTTTTTCTTGCTTTATTAAAAGTAAAAAAATGAGATTGATAAATCAATATAATTTAAAATTATGAATTTGAATTTATATAATACACTTACATTACATAATTATATAAATTATAAATAAAATTCTTATCTAAAAAAAATTATTATATAAATTCAAACCGAACGGTTCCAACCAGTTCGGTTAGGGTAGGAACCCTAACCGAACTAATAAGGTTCCGGTTCGGTTCAGGAACCGGAACCGTCCGGTTCCAACCGGTTCGATTCCGATTCCGAATCGGAATCTTAGCGGAGTCTACTCTTGTTGTCCAGAATCATCATTAAATCTGTTTACTTTTTTTTTTTTTTTTGTGCTTATTATATACTTGGTAGATGTATGTTAGCTTTTGTAATTTGTCGCTAAATTAAAGTACTTAGACATTTCAATCTTGAACACATGCCCATAAACATCAAGAAGGCTGACTTGATAGAAAAGAGCATAAACAAGTGCTGTATGAACCCGACTTGTGGTGTCCAAAAGTCAGCCTGTGACAGTTTGTATTAGAGTCCCATGTTAGGATATTAGCAGGGATGTAGTCAGAATTTTGTTCAATTATGGCAAGTTAAAAAATTTATTACAATTATTTTTTAAAAATTCATATTATAATATATAACACAATAACTATAATATTTATTTTATAATAATTTTTTATTATTTAACGAGAATTCATATAATGAAAAGGATGTATAACAGTTTTATTTTCAATCCATGCTTTGGATAGTAGACGTCGGGTGGTGGAGGTAACGATAGAAGCGACGAATCAGTGTCAGTGAGATTAATAGACAAATTTAGAGTTTTCTTTATTACTTGTAGATTTTTCAAGTTGAAGAATTTAAAAGATTTAAGTTTAAAATATATTTATATTAGTTTTTTTTTTTTTTTAAAAAGAAGAATCATTAAGAAAAAACAAGGAAAAACTCATTCCCTTATCAGTTTTTATAAAATCAAAATAATTAAATAAATTTCAAATAATTAATTGAAACTTTTTAAAACTAGTTGGATTATTAACATAATTTAAAAACTTACTGGGGTGCTTTCATAAAATTAAAAGAAATTAAAATCAATTATAAAATTACATTTTAAAATTTTCCAAAGCCTAATCAGAGCACGTGCCCGCACTGGTCTTAAGGTGGTTATGCCTATGGGTACGTATTAGAAATGTCGTCATCGAGAGTGTGGTTTGATGATGTTGGATATAAGATATCATCTTGAGATTTTGGGTTTGAATCCATGTGGTGCACTCCTTGTAAGAGTTTGAGAAAGCCGGAGGTTTTACCCACTCTGCTTAAGCCTGTAATGAGTAATTTAACGGTGGAGTTTCTAGGATGGATATTATTGAAGGAAAGCTAACATCGAGGGATAGATGGAAGCCCTGAGAATGTAATGACTTTACAAGAGGAAGCCTCAAGATTGGATGATGGCCAGAATGAAAAAAAAAAGGTAACACCTTTGATGTCGAGTAACAGAGACGAACAATAGTTGAGCACAAGGGGAAGTGCTCTAATTTCAAAAGTGGTCGGCACGAATACAACCGACACATCTAGAAGGAAACAAACAGACCATGAGTTGGAATCGCGTGTCTTGAGTAGACGTGTAAGAATTGGACATAACCATGAGGGGTGCGAATGAACTCAATAGTTCCCAACACTAGTGGGAACAATATTTTAATTAGTTCTACAGTTTTTTTCTTTTTCTATAAATGAAAGAAATAGATAAATTAAAATTAAAAAAAGCTACATAGAGTAAAGTTCCAAAAAGATTTCCAAAAAGAGACTATAAACAGAACCTAAAAGATAAGCTATTGATCTGCTGAATTAGCCAAAATTAGTTATACAAGTTAATTATCATAGAATAAAATACTAAGATATATATATAGATATATATAGATAAAAAGTTAACATTATAATTTTATAAGAATTCTATTATAACAAGAAAATACATCTGATTATCTTATTATAATAAAATAAAAATACTATTAAATTATTTACAATTAATCTAATTTCTACAATTAATTTTTTATTATTAAATTATAAAATTAAAATATCTCTACAATTTTTTTATTACTATCTATCTATAAATATATAAAAGTTAAACATTTTTAAACCTCTTTATTGCACCGCTTGGCGACTCACTATTAAATTCTATTAAATAAGAAACCTATTATAATAAGAATACGTTAAATTGTAAAATTGAAATAAGAAAACTATTGTAGTATAAAAACATAATCACCAGTTAAAATAAGAAACATATAAATTTAATTAATTAATAATGTAATTTCTCATTATTAAATTATTAAAATAAGTCCTATTAAAAAAAATATATATATATATATGGTACCTAATCTTTATTATTAATTTTTTATTACCTATTATAATAAAAATATATATTTTAATCTCATATTAAAAAAACATACATGATACATAATCTTTATAATTAATTTTTTTAATTTTAACTTAAGAGATATGAATAACAGTCATCCATAAAAAACTAGCCAATTTTTTAGTTTTTTGGGTCTATTATTATTTGTTATTTTATTTTGAATAATTTCTATAAGTTTTTTCATGAATGTTTTATTATTTATTGTGCTTCATGCTGCAGAAGCTGATTATTAATTTTTGCACAGTGATAGTCTGTTGGGGTTTCGGGCGCAGCGGAAGCGCTGTTCTGGCGAAATTGTAATTTTAAAACTTTTTAAATTACCGAATGAATTATTCAATATCCAATATGAATAATTCATTCATATTTCACCTAAACATATTTATTCGATATCAAATAACGACATAAATAAGTAAAAAAAAAAAATGTCGCGAAAACTTTTACGAAAATATTTTCCTGTAAAATGGCATAAAACGCGTTTTTAACCGAATCGACTATCCAAAAGACATGAGGGCTGCCCAGGTCAGCCCCAATAGTATTAGGGCAATTCATGGGCTGCCTGAACAGTGACAAAATCACGGTTTGGACTGCCGTCACCCGGTTGGCTCAAAAGTCACCTAGTAACGTCGTTTTTTTTATCGTTTTCGCTTATTTCAACTCCGAAACAATTTCTGAAAATTGTTCCAACATCCAATACATTCAAATGACATCATTTTTCATCACAAACAAATCAGTTTTCGAGATCTGATTTTGCAACAAAAAATTATCAATTTTTCATGCTTTAATCCAATGTTTTCAACATTAATCTAATTAATCACAACACCAATCAAGGTCACCATACATGAACCACCCATGTAACATCCCCGAGCTGGGAGATGTAACCGGCAGGGGATAGCTGTACTAACTGTTAGTTCCATTTTTATTGGCAATGTCTGTAACAAAATAAGTTCAATTGAGTTGTAATCTTTCATGAAGATCTTTGTGCAATTGGACTGGTTTCTGGCTGCTGTGCATCAGACATTCATTCGTGGTGCGTTCGTTGTAGTGTTCGAACGTGTGGCGTTAGTGACATGTTCTTTATGGGGTTCGAACGGAAGCATTCCAGAGAGTAAACGTTCGAGTCACGTTCTTGTTGGGTTCGAACAGGATCATTCCAGAGAGCATCCGTTCGTTGTGCGTTCGATTGGCGTTCGAATGAGTCTTCACAGAAAGGGCGCGTTCGAGTAAGCGTTCGAACGCAACTGTGATCTAAACGTGATTTTTGCAGGTTTGGCCTGCAAAACCCTAGGTTTTCACCATACCTATAAATATAACACTTAGCCGCCATTCCCCATTAGTTGAATGAGTTGAAACATATTTCCCTTGAGGAAAAATCTCTCAAAGCTTTCAACTCTCTTTGATTCCACCATTGAAGACTTATTATCTCATTGTCTTCTTCATTGTTGGTGTGAATGTTTCTTTGATAAACCTTCAACACAATTTAACCCAAATTCCCTAAGCCTTTAGAGTTCTTTAGGAGGAAGTTTGGTAGTCGGAGTTCCGGCGTCATTGTGATATAATCTACTCAGAGACTTCAGAGGTTCTGAAGAAAACCGTGGGTCGCGGGCTTGAGGAGTTCCTTAAGTTCTTGCAGTAATGAGGTACTTGAGTCGGTGGAGTTGCCACCATAGGTCTTGACCATCGCTGTAAGTTTTTCTCTATATAGTGGATTCGGGTGGTAGCCTATACCCGGAGTGGTTTTTTACTCGGAAGATTTTTTCACTTCGTTACCAAAATTATTGTGTTGAATTTGTGTGATTGATTTACTTTTCGCAATTTCTATTATTGATTAATATTGTGGTTTGATTATATTTGCTGCTTTAATTATTGTTATTATTTTTACATTTGCAGCATATTATTTTTGTTGGTTGATTTGGTAATTGCCTGTCTCAATTCCATAGTAGCAGTAATTAGGACTTGTCCTGTTTATTGCTTGTAATTCCGCATAGGGTCAGAACCTTTATGTAAAATTGAATTTTCAATGGTATCAGAGTCTGAACTCGATCCTTGACCCGTTAGCTATGGAACGTAGTCAACCCTTGAATTGTCCGCCATTTTTTGATGGCACGAAATATTTATATTGGAAGGTTCGTATGAGAGCGTTCCTTAAGTCCTTAGATGAGATGGTCTGGATGACTGTTGAACATGGGTGGAATCCTCCCGTTGTTGTTGTTGATGGGGTCTCTTCCCCTAAAGACAAATTGACCTAGACCAAGGACGAATTTGATGCTATCAATAGGAACAGCAAGGCTGTTAATGCCATGCATGGTGCTGTTTGTTCTGCTGAGTTTAGGAGAGTCTCAATGTGTGAGATAGCCAAGGATGTTTGGGACATTCTGCAGACTGCGCATGGGGGCACATTGTCTGTTAAAAATAATAGACTCCATGATCTTGCTACTAGGTTTGAGGTCGCTAGAATGAAAGATGATGAGACATTTGATGAGTTTTATGCTGAGATTAATGATATTGTTAACTCTAGTTTTAACCTAGGTGAGACTATTCCTACCAGTATAATAGTTAGGAAAATCCTGAGATCCCTACCTGATAAGTTCCTACCCAAAATCACCGCCATCGAGGAAAGTAATGACCTCGATCAGCTTAATTTAGATGAACTCGTAGGAAATCTACAGGTTTATGAGAAAAAACTTCCTGGTTATAGAGAGCCAAAAATGTTTGCGATGAAAATCGCTAAAGAAGTTGTGTATGGTTCGTCTAGTGATGATGATACTATCACGGATCATGATTTGGCCTTGTTTACAAAGAAGTTTAAGAAATTTCTTAAACTTAAGAAGAGTGGCCATAGCAGTAACAGAGATAGGGAGGTTATGCCTAGAGAGAGTAGGCATAGCAGGAAAGAGTCTAGAGAGGATAGGGGTAGTAGATCTCGTGATGTCCAATGCCATGAGTGTGAAGGATATGGGCACATTAGACCTGAGTGTCCCACATATCTGAAGGCTAAAAGCAAGAAAGCCATGGCTGCCTCTCCTAGTGATTCAGAAGGTGGTTATTCTTCTAATGAGTCTCCTAAAGGCAAGAAAAATTTTATTGCCTTTACTGGTAGTGTGACTGGTGAGAGAGAGATTGTAGTTAATGATGCTGATTCAGAACTCTCTCTTGATGAGTCTGTAGATGAGGAAAGTCTTCAGGTAGCTTATGATGAACTGTTTAATGAGAGTTTAGCTATTAAGAAGACTAACATAGAGGTCAATAAAAGGCTGAGAGCTGTTGAGCTAGAAAAGAATGAAGCTCAAGCCAAATTTGAGCAAAGCCTTTTGATGGTAGATGACCTAGAGGAGAGGAATAGAGGCCTAGCTAATAGAGTCCAAATATTAGAAACCAAACTTGAAGATGCTAGAACCCAATTGTCCGTATTTTCTAGTGGAAATAAAAAGGTGGACCGTATGTTAGGTATTTCTTATGAGCCTAACTGTAATAAGGCTTCTTCTTCCAAAGCTGTGCCTGTAACAGCTAAACGTGACTTAGGTAAGAAATCTATTATGTGTAGTCATGTTTCTCCTCATGTTATTCCTCGTCCTATTTCCCAACCTCAATCTAGAGGTGTTGTGGGTAAACCTCGCTCTCATCCGAGGTTTGTGCCTGTTTGCCATCACTGTGGCAAGACATGACACATTAGGCCTAGGTGCTTCATGTTGCACAAGCAAAAGAGAAGGCCTAAGAGTATGTCTCCTAGATTTGATTCGTCAAATCTAATGTCTCAAGTTTCTGCACTAACCAAACAAGCTTAATTCTTGAGTGAGAAACTTGCTTTGTTGTCTGGGAACTCTCATGTGGAAGAGGCTCCTAGAAAGGTTTGGGTGAGGAAGCAAGATGACTTCCCATCTTCTTCTGTGTGTCTTGATGGACATGATGAGAGTGCACTTCGGTGTAACTCTGTTTAAAAGATGCATTTTTATTTTCCCATTGCATGTGTGTGTGCGTGTGTTTTATGTTTTTGCACGTTTATGTTGTTTTCACAGCATATGGGTGTGTGTGTGTCTTGTTTTTGTTATATGTCCCTTGGTATATAGGATGGAAACCCGGACATAAATTTCATAGCCGATTCCGAATGGACGGTAGTATGATCTGCACTCGGGATACAACTCCACGTACCATTGGATATTTTACAAGCCTGTTTGTGTCTTTATTTTTATTTGTTAAAATCTGAAAAATTCAAAAAAAAAATAGAAAATGAAAAAGAAATTTTTTTTTTCAGCTTGTTAGAGCATGAAAAGCTTATGCATGTGATCGTGGTATGTAGGATATATGATTATGCATGTATGATATGCTTTTATTTCTCTTGATGCTCTATATACATGAGTGTGTGTGATAAAAACCTTTGGTTTGTGTGTGATAAAAACCTTTGGTATATCTTGTGCTTGCACCTCACATACACGCTTTTTTTATATCAAGGCTTGGTCGCATGTATGAGTTTTTGGACTGGCAATCTAATTTCTATCATACTTTGTTCATTTAAATATTGTGACCTTTGACTAGATGACCTTGCTATCCCCTTTTAAAAAAATTAAAAAAAAAAAATGAGACTCATGTGCAAAAGAGCCAAAATGACGAAATTCAAAAGATAAGGGCAAAAACATGAGCTCATGATATTTATGGGGTAAATATTATAGCATGTAACCAATGTTGCTTATTTTCATGTCCTAGTGGTGCTGGGTTTGAACACCTATTTTGTGGACTTTGTTTGTTTAGAGATGGATTTCTTTGGCTGTGTCCAGCTCATAAAATAAGGTTTTAAGCCTTGATTCGTTATGCATTTTATTTTTCCACGCAAGTGCTTTATATGCTTTGGTGTTTATGTCATATGCATAAGTGTTGTATTTAGCCGCTTTTAAAATGATGCATATTGTTTCATGTCATAAACAGCTAAATACAGACTGGGTATCATTGTATCAGCTTGAAATGTTGTTTCAGTTAGTTTTTGACAGGATTTTTTGTTGTTGTTTATCTCAGTATGTGCTTGTGTGTGCTTCATGTTATTGCATACCAATTTGTTCTTCCTGTGCACTTTTCTGAGTTTTGGTTTACTTCCCGTATGTTATTTTGCTAACTGTATGTGCCTGTTAGTGAGGGAGAGTAATTCCTGTTTGTTTATGCTCTTGCATATGTTGTCTCATGTTCTCCTATTATTTTTTCCTGTTCATTTTACCCTTTGTCATTTCGTGACAAAAAGTGGGAGAGTAATATATTAAGGGGGAGTGCCTTAATATATAGGAGGGAGCCATAGAATATCCTTTAGATATCTCCATTTTTAAGGGGAGTTAAGATTAAGGGGGAGAGGGATTTCTACTTGTAGATGCATGAGATTTTTACCTGCTTTATGTTTTACTTGATTATCCCAATGCTTTTCACGGTATATTATTATTTGTGGATGTTTCAGGTAAGCAGGTTTATTGCTGCGGTGGCATTGATTTCAAGATTACTTGTTTAGGTATTAGATCGAGTCTTATTGTAATTAGTCACTGTTTTGATGGTTGACAGTTGACTGCTTTATCTTTGGGTCTATTACCGTAGTCTTGTAATAGGTAGTGTTTTGTCACGGAATGCCAAAGGGGGAGATTGTTAGTTCCATTTTTATTGGCAATGTCCGTAACAAAACAAGTTCAATTGAGTTGTAATCTTTCATGAAGATCTTTGTGCAATTGGACTGGTTTCTGGCTGCTGTGCATCAGACATTTGTTCGTGGTGCGTTCGTTGCAGTGTTCGAAAGTATGGCGTTAGTGGCACGTTCTTTATAAGGTTCGAACGGAAACATTCCAGAGAGCAAAAATTCGAGTCACGTTCTTGTTGGGTTCGAACGGGATCATTCCAGAGAGTATCCGTTCGTTGTGTGTTCGATTGGCGTTCGAACGAGTTTTCACAGAAAGGGCGCGTTCGAGTAGCGTTCGAGTAAGCGTTCGAATACGACTGCGATCTGAATGCGATTTTGGCCTATAAAATCCTAGGTTTTCACCCTACCTATAAATATAACACTTAGCCTCCATTCCCCATTAGTTGAATGAGTTGAAACATATTTCCCTTGAGGCAAAATCTCTCAAAGCTTTCAACTCTCTTTGATTCCACCATTGAAGACTTATTATCCCATTGTCTTCTTTATTGATGGTGTGAATGTTTCTTTGATAAACCTTCAACACAACTTAACCCAAATTCACTAAGCCTTTAGAGTTCTTTAGGAGGAAGTTTGGTAGTCGGAGTTCCGGCGTCATTGGTGATATAATCTACTCAGAGACTTCAGAGGTCTAAAGAAAACCGTGGGTCACGGGCTTGAGGAGTTCCTTAAGTTCTTGCAGTATTGAGGTACTTGAGTCGGTGGAGTTGCCACCATAGGTCTTGACCATCGCTGTAAGTTTTTCTCTATATAGTGGATTCGGGTGGTAGCCTATACCCGGAGTGGTTTTTTACTCGGAAGAGTTTTCCACTTCGTCACCAAAATTATTGTGTTGAATTTTGTGTGATTGATTTACTTTTCCGCAATTTCTATTATTGATTAATATTGTGGTTTGATTATATTTACTGCTTTAATTATTGTTATTGTTTTTACATTTGTAGCATATTATTTTTGTTGGTTGATTTGGTAATTGCCTGTCTCAATTCCATAGTAGCAGTAATTAGGACTTGTCCTGTTTATTGCTTGTAATTCCGCATAGGGTCAGAACCTTTGTGTAAAATCGAATTTTCACTAACCCCGTAAGCCTCTGACTTTCTGTCTGTATCGTAAACTATTATAATGTAATGTCATGCATGTAGACCTTAACTCAACCAAAATAAAAGACTTTTATTACTTATAAATGCATACTCTAAATTGCTTCTTTTTACAATACTTTAATAGACTCTTATAATGACTATCACAACTCTAATGCATACAAATACTTTGACTTTGAACTGGACTCTTATGCTTTGTGACTTAATACTGGTGGACTCCAACCCTGGTGACTGCATCAGTATCCGTCCTCCCGAGCTTGTCCTCATGGAATCCCTATAATACAGATAAAATTGAAGGGGGGTTAGATCGTCATACGATCTATGTGAGTGGACTAAAAACTGAAAACTGATAAAAATCTTTTAGCTTTAAAACCATGTTTTCAAAATATCTTTATATGAAATCCATGTTTCAGAAGCTTTAGCTTCCTGAAAAATGTCTTTGAAACTCTGGTTTTTGAAAACTGTTTCTGAAAATCTAGTTTCTGAAAAACTTGTTGCTAAAAATCTAAATTCTGAAAACTATGTACTGAAACTCTGAAAATTGTATACTGAGAATTTGAAAACTGAAAACTTTTTTCTGAAATCTGAATCTTTGTCTGAAAACTTGGAATCTATCTCTGAAATTGAGAATTGTCTCTGTCTGAAAAACTGGACGTATGAGGGCATTATGTATCGCCGTCCCCCCATACGCCTCACTGGAGCCAACAGTGCAAATCCATGACTTTGGGGCGTTACGTATCGCCGTCCCCCAAAGCATGCCACTACTGTCTCAGAAAATGGTGGTCTTGGGGCGTTACGTATCGCCGTCCCCCAAGCCACAAACTGGAGCTGGGGGTGCGGATCTATGCTACAACCCAAGCTCAAACTGGGGTCTAGGGGCGTTACGTATCGCCATTCCCCTAGCCCGGCTCGAGGATCTGAGAGCGTCCCCTCAGTCCTCCACATGTGCACATGTGCACATGTCCTCTCAATCCGTCAATTCCAGCTGTATCTCAAGTTACATATTGGGGTGAGATTTTACCTCATCTCCCGAAAACATAAAAATCATACTTTAAAGTTTAAATTTGTATATACGGATTTCTGAAAAATCATTTCATTTCTCAAAGCACAACTATATATAATAATAACTGAAAAGACAGGTTTCTAACGCCATAAAGTGTAAAATCTAAGTCTGATAAAAATACAAAATAAAATCAAGAAAAAGAGAAAGTGTCCACTCATAGTCATCTTTTTCTGGCTGGTACCGAATTCTTGATCAAAAGAATCGTGATTCCTGTGGATAATCTATGGTAGAAACGTAATTAGAATCAATCGTAATCACATAACTTGATACTTAGAAGATTCATTCGAAAATTTTATATGTAAATCTCGTGGTAGTCATAATTTGATTTAGAACATGAGGATAAATTATTACGAGTCCCAAAAGGTGATTTCTAACGTGTTAGGTGTTCGACAATTATGACCCATAGCATCACTATTTGTACAGAACATGGTTTTGTTGTACAAATTAACTGTGTGACAAAGGAAACTGCTCTTTTATCATTTGTAATTATATTACTTGGATATATAATGATAGAAGTCCTTATGATTAGTTCCGGATTATAAGATATGAGACAATATCAATCCACTAAGGTTTAATCATTAAACATCCCTATTTCGTCTCGCGTCGCGATGCGAACTCGACGCCCCTGCGAATTCCAGATTCTTTTTTTCTTCTTCAACCTTTCCAAAACCCAACTTATTCAATCTCTAATCCATTTTAGAGTTTCCAAACTTCAAACCAATAATTATACGTCATCTTATACACCAATAAACATACATTACTCTTCATTTTTCATCATTAATCACTCTTTAATCTTATCCAATTCATTCTTAACATATAAAACCCAACATCTAACAATCTTTTAATCCATACTTCCAAGACACAATCATAACTCTTAAGCTAATAATCTCAATAATTGGGATCCAAAATGTGATTTTATCATCACTACATTATTTGAATCATCAAAATCAACATTTAAAAATTTGGGTTAAGTTTTCTTACCTTTCTTTCTCTTGATCCTCTTCACCTTCATGGTTGCCTCAATCTTTCCTCTTCTTTTCTATCTTTTCCCTTCTCCATTTCTTCTCTTTTTCTTTCTTCTTCCTCTTTCTTTTCCTTTTCTTCTTCTTTCCCTCCCTTCTCTTCACGTTCTTCTATCTATTTTGTTTCCTAAAATTTGAGATTTGAGAATAGTATCTTATTTGTATAGTAGGACCCTTTAGATATTTTACAAAGTTATAGAAGTGTGTAGAAGAATTGAGAAAGTTTGGGATTTTTGCATTTAGGTCCGTAGTTACTATTCATCCAGATTTTTACTTGTGTTTTTGACCCAGTTCTGGTCCGATTTTGGAAAAATTTTTAACGCGGAAGTTGTAGGTCTCGGTCTAAGCTTTACAACGATATAAAATTCGTAAAAATCAGAGATCGTATGAAAATGTTATGCCTAAAATACTATGGGCAATTCAAAATAATCACGATACAGTCTCATCCCGGGACTTTGAGAAGTTTACCGACCATCTCCAAATTTATTTCCTAGGTATACTGGGGTCCCTTCATAATTTATTTTATATGTCTTCGCTTCGTACGTGATGGTATTACTGTATGTTGGACAATTATGACCCATAGCGTCACTATTTGTACAGATCATTGTGTTGTTGTACAAATTAACTATGTGACAAAGGAGATTGCACTCTTATCATTTGTGATTAGATCACCTAGATATATAAATGATGAGAGGTCCTTATGATTTGTTCCTTGATTGAGAATGATATGAGACAGTATCAATCAATGAAGGATAAATCATTAAATATCCCTAGTCAGAGTATTATCGAGATTGGACATCGATAAATACGTAAAAGACTAGTATCGTACTTGTGCGCGTTGTGAGGGCACAACGGCGTAGTTCTCATATACTTAAGTATTGGATACTTATGCAAGTGCGGTAGGAGGTTGTGTTTCACCGATGGTACGAGAAACCTCTTCGCTCTGGATAGACCCCCTCGGAATCCCATTGGTAGTTTGACTATGTGTCTATGGGAGTCCGACATCAGGGTAGGTGTATTTGGTCTTAACCTGAGACTTGCACCGCTAATGCTTACGACAATCAATGTACTTTGGTTGAGGTCGTCCAGGGCTTTAACCGGTTCTGTGTACGCCGATACTAGGTATATTGAGAATCGTAGAGTATTGGGTGTGATGTCAAGACGGAAGTATCACTCCAGTCATAGTGGAGATGATGTCACGTAGGATACGGTATTAGTACTCTTAAGTGCTGCGCGGCCATCGGGATATTATGACTAGGTCATGTATATCCGATTATAGAGACTAGTTACCAGACATCCGACAAGTGCTTCGTACGTGGCAGACACTACTCCAGCCCCAGGCCTAGCACGTGACAGTCCGATATTGGATCGAAATACGCAATACTACGGTATACTACACTTGATATAGATCACATATTCCTGTAAGGATATTTCCGGAGAATTGGGTAGGCATGTCGTTTTGCTAGAAGCCAACCTTGTCTTGTGAATCGGTAAAACGTAGTACTTGGTACGTACGTGTTCGGATAGTCCGACGACCCGATTTACTGCCAACATATCCGAGGATCTCTTGGGTCGCGTCCCAATGATACACCGATGAAGTATGACTCACACTTTAACTAATCTGGGATTAATTCGATGAGAGAGAAAATTAATCTAGGATTAATTTCGGAGATATTTTATCTAGGATAAAATATCAATAAAAGAGAGATAACGATTAATTTGGAATTAATCGGTAAATTAATATATTTGATATATTAAACGAAATTGGATTTCGACGCGGAATTGAAATTGGATTTTAATTCGGGCGAACGAATTAATGTGGAATTAATTCGTTAGCGACGTGAATAGTGAATTCGCTAGGCGTAATCATTTAATTACGACGCAATGGATAAATCGTTAATTTGGAATTAATGAATCCGAGCCCGAGTGTGATTGCGAGCGCATTCGTATTTCGAATTCGAGTGCGGCACACAAGTCACATCAAGCGTCAAATCATTCGTCACATCAATCGTCAAATCAAACGTCACTTTGAGTGATGTGACATTTGAGTGATTGATGTGATTGATTGATTGAAAGACATGTCACTTTAATAAAGTGAAATGAATAGTTGATGTGTGTGTTTGGAATAGTGTTAGTTGGTGGAAGCATTTACCATTTATTTCTTTAAATGATTTATTTGGTAAATGTTTAATATATTTATGGTAAATATATAAAGCCTTTTTGGAAATGGTTTGACTAACCTAATACATACTTTTTCCTCTCCATCTCTTTCTCATTCTCACGCCCATGGCAGTGAACTGCCATGGGTTGGCCGAATTTTGGAAGCCAAATTCATGGGTTTTGTGGCAAAATCCAAGCGAGCTAGCACTCCCGAGAGACATATGAAGGTGTTAGGGACACTTACCCTTGAGCTGGGAATCGTTCGACGAAGATTCGAAGCTCAAAATGATGAAGAAAAACTGAAACTGTGAGCAGTGGACTGCAGTGTTGGGCGTGAGCTTTGGAGGCCAAAATTTGAAGTTTTGTTTGTCGTTTCGTCTCAACCGATCGATGTGAGTATTCCACAACTCCTTTGATATGTATTTCATATTTTATCATGCTTGTTTGATGATCTTGGGACCTAACCAACAATGGCATCAAGAGCTATAGGTTCAAGCATGAAAATGTAGGGCTTAAAATTTGGGTAAATTTGTTTTGAGCATGATTTGAATGAATTGATTGTTTGAGTATGCTTATAACATGTTTAATTGCATATTGGTTGGACCAATTTGTTGAAAATTGATTTGGAATAATTTTCCCCAATATTTTATGTGTTGGCCGAATGGTATATGAATTTTGGGAATCTTGGATTTTTGGTTTTTGGACATTGGATGTGTATAAAATCATTTAGGATATTGTTAATTAAGATTGAATTGATTGATTTTTAAATTGGATAAAATCCCTAAAATACCTCCCTTGGCCGAATGCATTAAGCCTTTAAAGTCTTGGTATTTTTTGATTTTTTTATTCATTGGATGAATTAGAATCGATTAGGATGTTGATTTAATGTCAATTGTGGGTTTGATTGGATTGAAACCAAATCAGACATAAAATACCTCCTTTGGCCGAGAGCTTTGAGCATGTATATGGGTTTGATTTTTTCAAAACATGTTGGACATGTGATGATGATGTTAAGCATGATTAATTGGACTAATTAAGTGTTTTAGAAATATTGATTTAGGTGATTAATCATGTAATGCACTTTAGGTAATTAAATTACGGAATTGGATTTATGTAATTTAATTATTTGGGCCTTAAATTGGATTTGGGCTTCTAATGTTGTAATTGGACTTATTGGGCTTGATTTTATCAAGTTGGGTTTAGGCCAAATGGATTGGATCCAATTGGGCCCAAAACCACTTCCGTTAAGCCCAATTGCGACTTAACGAACCTTTAAAGTTTGATTGGGCCTAATGGGCCAAGATTGATTTATGGGCTTATGGGGTAAATCCCGGATTGGATTTTGGTTATTCAGTTTGACCGGAGTTGACCAAAAGTCCACGCCTTAAGAAATCAATTAAAAGCCCATTAGACTTTAATTGAATTGACGTTGGACGTTAATCGGTCTTTGAGACACGTTACGATTAAATTGGAATTTAAGTCGTAAAAGGTTTATTATTAAAGTGTAATATTTAATTTGGAATTAAATAACGAATTAGAATTGAATGCATATTAAATTGGATTTAATGACGTAGTTTAATTTAATTCGAGAATTCGTACTTTGAGTACTTATTCGCAAAACGAGTTTGACTCGCACAAAATCAAATCGTTGTTTGAACATTGGATGATCACTAATTATCAGATTAATCAATTTGATTAGATTGATTGATAACATGCTTTGTGTGAATACATGGTTGTGATGAATGAATAATGTATATCGGATGGATATTAGTTGGGTGGGGGCAATTTTGGAAATTGTTGTAATAAATTTGATTTATTAAATTGGACCTGCGTGTCCAGCCTTATCACCTCTATTCTCTTTGTATTCTCTTCTCATCTATTCCCCTCAATGTAAATGAGGTTTCTTTAGAAGTGTAGTGTAACGGGTAGAAGTAATATAAGTGCTAGCATGAGAGAGAAAGAGAGAGATTTGATCTAGGATCAATGTGTTAAGTATCCATCCGCATATCATTATTATTTATTTTCATATACGCTTTATTATGTATTTAGAATGCATGTTTAAGGGTGTATGATGATGAGACCTTAACAAAGATAATAAATTGGTAGCCAATTTGCACGCGAAAAACCCTCATCAAATATCATGCGTTTTTCCTTCCATTGAGTGATTCTTACTCAAGATCCGAGATTGGCATTGGGTTGTTGGCTAAAGTCAAGCCCTTTGTCCGTCGAAGATGTGTTTGAATCACGAGAGTTTTGTTCTATATCGGTGTCTTGTCCAAGTTGTGGTTTGTTGGCCAAAGTCAAGACCGCTTCTTGTCACTCGACATTGATTACGAAGCTTTCCATGGTCAATGGGTCGCGCTTGACTGGGATCATTAGGTTTGTTGTGCCAAAGCCAAGGCCTAGTTGATTCAGAGGAAAAAGGTTAGGGTACATATTGGATATATAGGCATATATACGATATATGTTTCGGACTTGGATGTCCACCTACCGGACCTAGGAATTGGATTGGATCCAATTGATCTTAGAGATCTACCTAGTTAATTATCATACAATTTGTTGGCCCAAGTCAAGATTGTGTGACATTAAACGGGATCCTAGCCCACTAGGAAACACGGTTTCCCGAGTACTCGACAGAGGGTTAGAGGATCGCCGAAAAATAGTGGGAGGCAAGAATTGAATTTGCAATATTCGTTCAATTACTCGCCATACGCGCTCAAACAAATATCACTCGTCAAATAATTAAAAGTATTAGTTGGACTAATATTTAATGTTGTTTTAATTTATATAGTTAGACTATATTCAAATAAATTCAATAAATAGTTGATTTTATAATTGGATTATAGTAATCAATATAATTGAATTAATATCATAGTTGATTAAATAATTGGATTGTTGTAATCATTATGATATATAGTACCTGAAATAATTGATTAAATAGTTGGACTATTAAAATCAAGAAACACTGAAAGATTAGACATTTAAATATAATCTTGGATTACAATATTTAAATGGTTTAAATTTTCTAATAGGGAATAAAATTTCAGGATGGTCCTGGAAATAAATAATAAGTTACTTTATTTGATAAAATAACCTATTATGCCTTAGCCCAGAATCAAGCAAACAGTAGAGCATAATCTTTGGAAGATTTATGTGATGATGACTTTAGTGCTTAATTCAATATACTTGTAATAAATCTATGTTTGGATTTAAGAAGTATTAAATTAGCAATTAATAATTCTTGGAGAATTAATGACTAATCTCAAGGAGATAAAGTCAAACTTTGCAATTAGATAAGTAGCGCAAGGCGCACTTTACGTCAATATTCTAGAAATCCAAGGCTTGGCCAAAGACTTCTGAAATATTGAGATAGGGTAAAGGCAAAATCATTATGATCTTCTGTGAATATAAAGGACATATCCCAAAATGACTGTCATTTGGATATGGCATACACGAAGGAATTAAAGAAAGGGCAAGGCTCTGACTTTGAGGATGTTTGTCAAAATTATGTCCATTACTAGTATTAAAATTGGATTTTAAAATACTTAGTATGGTACATAAAATATATGTATTGATGTTCAGAATCTGCTGTAAGCAGGATACTGACTTCAAGCTGAGGTTAATCTGCGAATCGGAAACGGGACGAAAGTTGCTGTTTTGACCATAGATATCTAATTTAGGAACTACCTTCGGGTAGTACTTAAATTAGGAAACTGTTATAATGTAACTAGTTTGACTAGAAACATTATCTTTATATCAGTGTTCAATCCGTTGCGGATGAACCTTTATATTCTAGAACACTAAAGTGTTTTATTATATAAAGATGATATTGAGATAAACATATTAGATGTGAATAACAGTATTTATATTTTGAATATAAATAAAATCTCGAATAATATGATGATGACAAACTAATAGCTCATACTGATCTGATCAGATGAAACTAATTGTGGCATTGTTGTCTGGGACACAATTAAACAAGAGTCGTATATCCACACTTTTGAAGAGTGGGTACTAGGACTGAGACTGATCAAATAAAGTCTACGAATCTAGTTTATTAGGTAAGGTACCTAAAACACTATTTACTTGGTAAAAGTGCAAGTGCCACCGATCTGATAGTCCTATTCATAGTGAAATAAGTGGGCCCATATCTAACTAGGCTAGCTGTGGATATGAATGTTTCGTGACCTATACGGATGTGGCATCGCGTCATGGTTATGTGTTTCTTTTAAAGAACACAAATCGGAAACTTTTAGAGTTTCGACACGAAATAGTAAAACAGATCGGCTAAAGTATTATACTGTCACGGTAAGACCGTAATGGAAAATACTTAAGCAATAAGTTTCAAATATACTTGAAAGAGTATAGTATTCTTTCAAATGAGGACTCCTCCTGGAACACGTCAGTTTGACAATGTGTCCGTACGGAGAAACCAAATTTTATTGGACATGATTAGGTTAATCATGAGTCGCTCTGAGCTACCTTTTCCTTCAAAGATAAACATAAACAGTGCAAAACTTATTTTGAATAAGGTTCCATTAAAATCTGTTTGACAGATTTCATAATTAGATATGAATGGGAAAGAAACTGGGTTTCACACTCATGTAGATTTGGGTATGCTAGGCTTACGTTTGGATGATACCAAACTAGAACCCAAATCGGATAAGTGCCAAATGTAGGTTATCCTAGGGAAAACCATAAGTATAGTACTTATACATCTCACTAGAGAACAATTGTAATTGTTGCTCGCCATGCGGTCTTCCTTAGAGGATTACCGATATACGGTGGTAAGTGGGAGGATGGTATAACTCGATGAAAATCGGAGTAATACTATTTCTGGCATGAAGTTCTTAATGGAACATAAATAGTTCATCAAGGGTGAAACTATACCATTAATCTTCGTATGCACAAGAAACGAGTAGATCGGAGAGAATCAGAAAACAACCTGGGGTATGGGTTTCTGATCTCACCTCATAAAGATGGAAATCTTGTTGAGGTATACCAACCGACTACGTATGAGGGAGTGATACAAGGTATCGACTTCCGTTATGGCAAAGTGCCATGAGTCCAAAATGGATTCCATGTATAACAACTATGTTTGGACACTAGTTGATGTACCATAAGGCATTGTGCCTATAGGTACTGTGTAAGTCTTCAAGGAAGACATACATGGATGGCAACATACCAACGTACTAAGCTAGGCTTGTAGCGGAAAGGTAACGTTATCAACATTGTGTTGATTACGGTTCAACCTTTTACCTGTTGCCACGGAAAATCCATTTGGAAAATGATTGCAGTAGCTGCACGTTTCATTTATGAAATGTGTCAGTTAAAGATCAAAATCGCTTTCCTTAAACGGAAACCCTTTGGAGGATGTTTATAACATCCTGACGATTTTTTCGTACTAAAACATGTAAACAAGGTTTGCAGGTTATTCGATCCATGTTTGGATTAAGCAAGCATTAGGTTCTTGGAATCATCGTTTTGATGTAATCATAATGGTCTATGATTTAATTCAAAAACGAAAATGATTCTTGTGTATATAAGGAGGTTAGTGGGAGCGCACTGACAATGAATGTCCTTTAATAAAATAATGATAACATATTCATTTCTTGGAAATGAAATTCCCATATAAAACAATCGGCGAAAGCTTGGCTTTTGAGAAAATTCTCCGTAGAAATCTTGGGAGTAACAACCTTTATTCTAGGAATAAAGATCTACTAAGATAGATTAAGTTGTTAAAACTCTGCGAGAACTTGTACATTGAAAAATGTACATGACCTGGTGTCTCATACGCTTTGAGCATATGGATTCACAATCAGGCCAATCCGGGTGATGGTCACTGGATTGACGTTAAGAACATCCGTTAGAATCTTAGAGATCTAAGGATGCTGTCTTAATCTGTGGAGAAGGAGAACTTGAAGTGACTGGGATCACTACTGCAAGTTTCCAAACCGATAAAACGACTGAAAGTCGCAAACGGTACTATACAGTTTGAATAACGGTACAGTGAGCTGGAAATCTTCCAAGCAAGATACTGTTACCGAATAAACAACAAATGCGGATTAATTGCAGCAGCTGAGGCAGTAATTGAAGCAATCTGGGTCAATAATAAATCTATTAGATTAGATATATTTCTGTTAGCAGCTGAGCTAGGCGTCAGCACAGGCTAAAGAATTAATGGTCTCATCAACGATCCAGATACATACTTCGACTATTCATCTGATTCGTTCGGATCATACATCGTGGCGATGTGATGATCGTATAAATCACGTCAGACGATAATCTGGATATCCGCTGACGAAACCTTTTCTCAGTAATTTTAGCCAACCGTATATAGTTCGAGTGTTAGGCACTCGAGTGACTGGCTATAGGCCAAGTGGGAGATTGTTGGACAATTATGACTCATAGCGTCACTATTTGTACAGATCATTGTGTTGTTGTACAAATTAACTATGTGACAAGGAGAGATTGCACTCTTATCATTTGTGATTAGATAACCTAGATATATAAATGATGAGAGGTCCTTATGATTTTTTCCTTGATTGAGAATGATATGAGACAGTATCAATCAACGAAGGATAAATCATTAAATATCCCTAGTCAGAGTATTATCGAGATTGGACATCGATAAATACGTAAAAGACTAGTATCGTACTTGTGCGCGTTGTGAGGGCACAACGGCGTATTTCTCATATACTTAAGTATTGGATACTTATGCAAGTGCGGTAGAAGGTTGTGTTTCACCGATGGTACGGGAAACATCTTCGCTCTGGATAGACCCCATCGGAATCCCATTGGTAGTTGACTATGTGTATATGGGAGTCCGATATCAGGGTAGGTGTATTTGGTCTTAACCTGAGACTTGCACCGCTAATGCTTACGACAATCAATGTACTTTGGTTGAGGTTGTCTAGGGCTTTAACCGGTTCTATGTACGCCGATACTAGGTATATTGAGAATCGTAGAGTATTGGGTGTGATGTCAAGACGGAAGTATCACTCCAGTCATAGTGGAGATGATGTCACGTAGGATACGGTATTAGTACTCTTAAGTGCTGCGTGGCCATCGGGATATTATGACTAGGTCATGTATATCCGATTATAGAGACTAGTTACCAGACATCCGACAAGTGCTTCGTACGGGGCAGACACTACTCCAGCCCCAGGCCTAGCACGTGACAGTCCGATACTGGATCAAAATACGTAATACTACGGTATACTACGCTTGATATAGATCACATATTCCTGTAAGGATATTTCCGGAGAGATTGGGTAGGCATGGCGTTTTGCTAGAAGCCAACATTGTCTTGTGAATCGGTAAAACGTAGTACTTGGTACGTACGTGTTCGGATAGTCCGACGACCCGATTTACTGCCAACATATCCGTCGATCTCTTGGGTCGCGTCCCAATGATACACCGATGAAGTATGACTCGCACTTTAATTAATTTGGGATTAATTCGATGAGAGAGAAAATTACTCTAGGATTAATTTCGGAGATATTTTATCTAGGATAAAATATCAACAAAAGAGAGATAACGATAAATTTGGAATTAATCGGTAAATTAATATATTTGATATATTAAACGAAATTGGATTTTAATTCGGGCGAACGAATTAATTTGGAATTAATTCGTTAGCGATGTGAATAGTGAATTCGCTAGGCGTAATCATTTAATTACGACGCAATGGATAAATCGTTAATTTGGAATTAACGAACCCGAGCCCGAGTGTGATTGCGAGCACATTCGTATTTCGAATTCGAGTGCGGCACGCAAGTCACATCAAGCGTCAAATCATTCGTCACATCAATCGTCAAATCAAACGTCACTTTGAGTGATGTGACATTTGAGTGATTGATGTGATTGATTGATTGAAAGACATGTCACTTTAATAAAGTGAAATGAATAGTTGATGTGTGTTGTTGGAATAGTGTTAGTTGGTGGAAGCATTTACCATTTATTTTTTTAAAATGATTTATTTGGTAAATGTTTAATATATTTATGGTAAATATATAAAGCCTTTTTGGAAATGGTTTGACTAACCTAATACACACTTTTTCCTCTCCATCTCTCTCTCATTCTCACGCCCATGGCAGTTTGGAAGCCAAATTCATGGGTTTTGCGGCAAAATCCAAGCGAGCTAGCACTCCCGAGAGACATTTGAAGGTGTTAGGGACACTTACCCTTGAGCCGGGAATCGTTCGACGAAGATTCGAAGCTCAAAATGATGAAGAAAAACTGAAACTATGAGCAGTGGACTGCAGTGTTGGGCGTGAGCTTTGGAGGCCAAAACTTGAAGTTTTGTTCGTCGTTTCGTCTCAACCGATCGATGTGAGTATTCCGCAACTCCTTTGAAATGTATTTCACACTTTATCATGCTTGTTTGATGATCTTTCGACCTAGATAATCACCAACACTGTAGGCACTAGTTAAAACTACCGGTCCTTACAACCCAAGAACAATTCTAGATATTACAATAGTGGTTATACCACTCTAGAATGACAACATGTCATCAAATAATCAAAATTGGATAAATATTACAATAATATTACCCAAAACTACTTCACACATGCAAAACACTTCCAAATCCATCATCTAAAATCAAAATCCCCAATTTTAACAAGTAAAGAAAACCCTAGAACTATTCTAGCAAAATAAAAACAAGAAACTAGATTTCCAAATTCAAGAAGATTAAATTAATCTCCAATTTCTTAAGCTTTTCTTGTTTTTCTCTTTACTTTTCCATGAATAATCAAGAAATTTTGGAGAAATATTTTGGAGGTTGTAGTTTCGACCATGGAGGATTGGAGAAGAAAATGAAAAAATTTTTTACTTTAAAAAATGGTGGTGGCGGACTTTGGAGGGTCATTTTGGTCATTTATAAAATTTAATCAAATTAAATAATATTAAAATTTTTGGTAGTAAATCAAATTTGCACAAATTTAGCTTAATTAAAACATGCCACATGTCACCAATAATAATTAAACATTTATTATAACAATTATGTAAAATGGATATTATTTAATTATTCAAATATTTAACATTTAAACATCTAAATATTAATTAATATAATAATTATAATATTTTTATTTTTATTTACATAAATTAATGGCATGTGTCAAAATCTCATTTGACAATTAATTAATGTATATCTAATCAAATTATGTATCAAATACAAATACACAATAATTACGATTGACCAAAATCCCTTAAAGCTTGTGTTTCTCGTTTAACCAATTAAACGATTCGAATTAAATCATTTAATCCGATGAAGTATTATGAATAATCTGTATTATTCATAACGCGTTGTCCAAGTGCTCAACGAGTACACTTAATATTGTGGGACTCTCTAAGTTTAAGTTTATCCGTCACGAAATCCAATTTTGAGTCCATAATTCACCCACTCATTTATTATGACGACCATAGAAAATCTCGTTAAACTATGCAGGTCGAGGTCATTGCATACGTGTAATCTCTCTGTCACAGGCAATCCATATTATATCTTGGATATAGATAAGAACGTCAAATCCTTTCAGCATAATATAGTTGACATTCAGATTTACGATCTCTAAATAACACTCGGATTTGATTTCCGAAGTTATACCATGGTCATGGATTTACTAGATCGTAAACACGTGTAGGATGCATATGCCCTGTACATAGGACTGACGGATTCTATCTTGATACGCACTGGATATCATGAGCATCAGTCCATACCCAACGAACAGACGGAGGTCTGATCTAAATAGATCGATGACGTGACTGCCATCAAAGTGTGGAGGATAACTCATATATCCACTGACCACTATGCTCGCTCAAGTCAAGAAGATTCCTATTGACGTTGGTGTACCATCTATTAAGAAATCTTCAATGAGTCGTTCAATATTTATCAAATAAAAACCTACATGTCTATATGAGTCTCCCAGACTCATGGTTCATTGGGATAAATCATCGGACCAAGTCACGATATACGACATGTCCTAGTCTCAGCAGATTTCACTAACCAACCCGTGTTAGTAAATCTTGACCAGGAACTTTATTTAAGGATACAACTTATAGTGACGCTTCCCAATGTCAATTACAAACTACGTTGTAACTGCGCACTACATTGTAAATCCTGTCTTTGTCTAATATACACGTATCACTAAATCAGATTTAGTTTCAATATAATCATAATTAGATATCTAATCGCAATTATATCGAATATGTATATAAAAGACAAGAGGTGCTACCATTAAATAGTAATATTATGGAAAAATGAATTGTTCGTATTTATAAATTGGACATAAATACGATTCGGATTGGCACTCTAAGCACCAACCCTAACAATTTCTCCCACTTGCTCTAGTGCCAATCTGCGGTGTTATATACACATCTTAATATGTATCATATACCCATGGCCCTCAAAATCTCACCTAACACTAAAGAGGTAGGCAACAACAAGTAAGCCCGTTTTAACAAATTAAGTCTGTCCAACAAACCCAATTGTTTCCCTTAGCCTGCATCATTCATATATTGCATAACCTAAGTTATACATCAATATGACTCAGATGTAACATCAATATTGTGCTACAGCTATTGAGTTGTCTATATATTTAGAAATCAAATCCAAATATTATAAGATAACCGCAAGCATAACACTAATATCAAAACTTCTAATCCATAAGGTTCTTATGTAACTTCATAAGTTCAACTAATTCTACTGATGCAGTTGAATCAATGATGACACTCTCATTGCATCTTTTCTGACTTTATATAATATAGACCATTTAATGTCATAATTAGACTCAAAACTAATCTGACCCTAATGGTTGCAGATTATATTCTCCATGAATAAGAAACTCGTTCTTAATATCTCAAAGATCACAAAGAACATGTTTCAAGATATATCCTATGGTCTACAACATATCAAAATAACTCGTAACAATTACAATTAAATTGATATCTTTAATCACACATTATATAATATTCATTATTTTATCATCATATGAGGCATCAGATTGACTAGACATTCTGATCAATTTCTCTTTCGACAAAAGGAATCATCCTTTATGAAAGATTAATACTATAGACAAGAGACACACTAACTGTCAAATAGTTATACTAACTGTCATACAAATAGTTTTACTGTATCCTTTATTAGATCATATCTAATGCACGAATTATTAGAGTATCTCACAAGTCTCTTAGTTATATATTATATATAAAACTTTATACCAAATAAAACAAAAACTACTCTCACTGATTTCATAGAGAAAAGAAGACTTAGGTAAACCTCTTATCTCACAAACATTTCATTATTACATTAATAATGATAATGTCGTTAGGATATATAATTCTGGAAAGAAATTTGTACGCTCCTACTGACCCTACTATCAAATATGTATTCTCTATGCTTTGATAAAATCAGAGAATCTGACTTTATCAAAATTAGAGAACATAGATTATCGAAAAACTTATCTAAGTTTATAATAGGCTCTATAAGCTAGTATATCAAACTGTGATCTTAGCAGAATACAAACTCTAGGGCCATTCTAGAATGAACTCTTGAAACAAGGAAACCACAATGGATCTCTTATTCCAAGAAAACATTCAGGAACTCAACTTTGCATTCTTTAGCCAAAATACATAGTTTAATATCAACATTAACCAACAGATCTTTAATAATTCAATCAATGCGACTAGAGACAAGTTTCCTCAGAATCTACAATAGATCACTAAGTAAAACTTTTATCTCTGTTATACTGTAAAGGTCAAACCTGCACAAATAATTTGCATATTTTATGAACGATTCATAACGAAAGCTTAATCAAGTTCAAAACTTGATCATAGTAAGCTACGAACAATCTTAGATCTATGGTTCAATGTTAACTACTGAAATCGATATCAAATATCGCTCCCACTATAAATTATAGGATAATTTTCTTCAGTAAGAAAATAATAGAACCATTAAGTACCAAATACTTTGTAAATGATTCTGAAATCCTATTAAACTTATATGGAAAATATCGTAGGTTCATTTCATCTAATTAATTATATAGTTCCATTTATAGTTTATCACTCTCGCATTTGACTTCAATAAGTCAAGTCTTTTCTACAATGGTCAACATCTAATGTTACATACCAAGTAGTTAAATAATTTTATTACTCGGGATCGTAGAAAAGATATTCTATCAAATATAATACAATATTCTATTAAATAAAATAAATAATAAATTTTTACTTGTACCTCCGAGGTGCAAGTTCTTTCAATTATATAACTATTATACAAAAGAAATATTCAAATCTCAAACTTTTCAAGATTCAAATTTTCTACTTATACATATCATTTACGTAACTGTAGAAACTAATGGAACATTAATTAAAAGATGAATTAGTGTTACTGGAGCATATCCCCAAGAGTATTGAAAACTAATTCGGTAACACTCAATATCAAACGAATCAAATCATATAAAATTTGATTTCTCCCACTGACCAATTCCATCACAATGGAATCGTAGAAGAATCATATTGAGTAAGAATCACATTCATTAAATAACTTTAGAACTAATTACCATAAATTCATATATTGATCATATCAAACATCATTGAACAATTCAAAGACTTATGATGAATTTTAAAATATAGTTTGCAACACTTCAAGTATAATATCTTTAAACCATTCAAAATATTCTATCATCGTTTCATCAGAAACATATTGAAAGTTCTCGAACAATTCAAGACATTCAATATATATACTCTTAGAAACATGTAACCAAGTTATGACAATTCATTAACTAAGTTACAAAGTAAAGAAAACTATCCATGGCAATTTACAATTCATTAAACTACATACTTCCAAAGTATTAGTTTAATAAATCTGTTATCCAATGACGATCATTGGTTAAATAAGATTTAATCACATTCCTGAATACAATATTCATTAAATGGATATGGATATGTGGTGTGATCTTATATCAGACTATCCTTTACCATACAGAATAAGCATCTAATGCTTATATGATAAAATCTTATAACGCATCATTCTAAGTTATTTAGTTAACCGAATATTTTCTTAATGTTTATCTTTTCATCAATGACACTACTAGCCATATTAAAATATGTAACAATTATTTATTAGGAACAAGTAATTATCCGATAGTTGCAAGTTCTGATATCAAATATCAAAACAATCATTAACAATATTTTACAAAACTAGACGGGAGATCTGATATCCAATACCTATAATTGTCGTACTGTAAGAATCGATATTCTCTTTACACAACTATACACATCTCCTTTCTTTAGCTTTATAATTTCCCTTCAATCATTCACAACAATTGCAAATAATTGATTAGCAAACTGTGTCAAACACGTGACTTCTAAAAGTCACTAAAGCCAAGAAATGTCATTATAAGATAAACAAATACCTAATGGAGTTTTCTTAATGCCAGTCAAGAATCTCGAAATATGAACTAATTCACGTCAATTCTTACCACACAAGACTATTCTTTCTAGATAATTATATCCTAAAACAGATATCTATTTAGATTACTTATCATGACTTAGAAACTAAGTCATTAATCATCTTGATTTTCAAGAAAAAACGGAACAACAGTACCCGATGATTTTAAATAATTTCACAAAATCCAAGTCTAATGACATTCTAGAATCTATTCTAGAAATACGCAACCAAAAGTAAAGTCAGAAAACATATTCAAGTAATATGCATGTAATGGATTAGAAGTATAATTCTATAAATAATATAGAATAAAGGAAAACAAAAGCAGCAATTTCCATAAAATTACGCAATGTCTTAGTTATGGATTTTAACCCAGCAGTGTCTCCCATTACTTTATGTAATCCCGTAACCCCACGGAGAATGAGAATTCAATAATTAAATCGAATTCCATAGTGAGAGTATGATCCCATGAATATATTTCGACTCACAGCTTTGGCACGATCTCGCATACGTATATTCATTAGGTAGACAACTCATTGTCAATCACACTCACTGAGACTCCTGATTTTGGTCCTGATCGTTTCTCGTTATGACAACTGTGGCACGTTCACAAGGAGGCGTATCAAGGCTTCACTTGCCAATGATAAACTCAAGCTACCGATATAGTCTTGACAGCTTTGACACATTCAGGATTTTCACTTTCACTTGAATTTGTCTAGTATCAATTATACATCCGACATGGAAAAAATTCTATCAACTACACCCTCACTGTTTTGGCACGATCTCGGATGCAGCCATAGAAAGATACTCATAAACTGTATTGACAAGACGGACCAAGAAACATACATCCAATACACGTTACTTTACACCTTATTTAAGCGGGGATATTCCTCAAGGAAGCATTGTTCTACATCATATGCAGAATTTTAATCTAAATAATTTTTTTAACAACTCAATTCTACCTTAGAAAACATAACTTAATTTAACCATTAAATTTCAGGTTCGTTTTCGTTAGCGTAGAACCGAAAAGTCAAGAAACATATAGATTATATGTGCAAATATTAAAATTGGATTACATATCATATATAAAGCATGACAAATGTAATGGATGAAGGATAAGACCTACTCTGATACCATTTTGTTGGGGTTTCGGGCGAAGGGCGCAGCGGAAGCGTTCTTCAGGCGAAATCGTAATTTTAAAACTTTTTAAATATCTGAATGAATTATTCAATATCCAATATGAATAATTCATTCATATTTCACCTAAACATATTTATTCAATATCAAATAATGACATAAATAAGTAAGAAAAGTCGCGAAAATTTTTACGAAAATATTTTCCCGTAAAATGGCATAAAATGTATTTTTGACCGAACCGACTACCCAATACACATGAGGGCTGCCCAGATCAGTCCCAATAGTATTAGGACAGTTCATGGATTGCTGAACAGTGACGAATTCATTGTTTGGATTTCCATCACCCGGTTGGCTCAAAAGTCACCCGGTAACGCCCTTTTTTGCCGTTTTCGCTTATTTCAACTCCGAAATAATTTTCAGCAATTGTTCCAATATCCAAAATACATCCAATACATTCAAATGACATCATTTTTCATCACAACAACCCAATTTTTGAGATCTGATTTTGCAAAAAAAATTATCAATTTTTCATGCTTTAATCCAATTTTTCAACATTAATCTAATTAATCACAACACCATTCAAGGTTACCATACATGAACCACCCAAGAACATTTTTAGGCATTACAAGAGTGGTCATAACACTCTAGAATGACAACATATCATCAAATGATTACCCAAAACTACTTCACACATGCTAAACACTTCCAAATCCATCCTCAAAAATCAAAAGCCCCAATTTTAATAAGTAAAGAAAACCCTAGACTCTAGCAAAACAAGAAAAAGAAACTAGATTTCCAAACTCAAGAAGATTAAAGATTACCTTTTTAATCTCCAATTTCCTAAGCTTTTCTCGTTTTTCTCTTTACTTTTTCCTTGAATCATCAAGAAATTTTGGAGAAGTATTTTCGAGGTGGTAGTTTCAGCCATGGAGGATTGGAGAAGAAAATGAAAATTTTTTACTTTAAAAAAATGGTGGTGGCCGACTTTGGAGGGCCATTTTGGTCATTTATAAAATTTAATCAAATTAAATAACATTAAACTTTTTGGCAGCAAATTAAATTTGCACACATTTAGCTTAATTAAAACATGTCACATATCACCAATAATAATTAAATATTTATCATAACAATTATGAAAAATGGATATTATTTAATTATTTAAATATTTAACATTTAAATATCTAAATAATTAATTATTATAATTATTATAATATATGTATTTTTATGTATATTAAATAACAAATACATATACATATACTAATGGCATGTGTCAAAATCTCATTTGACAATTAATTAATGTGTATCTAATCAAATTATGTATTAAATATAAATACACAATAATTACGATTAACCAAAATCCCTTAAAGCATGTGTTTTTCGTTTAACCGATTAAACGATTTGAATTAACTCATTTAATCCGATGAAGTATTATGAATAACCTGTATTATTCATAACGCGTTGCCCAAGTGCTCAATGAGCACACTTCATATTGTGGGACTTTCTAAGTTTAGGTTTATCAGTCACGAAATCCAATTTTGTGTTCATAATTCACCCACTCATGAATTATGACGACCATAGATAATCTCGCTAAACTATGCAAGTCGAGGTCATTGCTTACGTATAATCCCTCTGTCACAGGCTATCCATATTATACCTGAGATTTAGATAAAAAAACGTCAAATCATTTCGGTATAATATAGTCGACATTTAAATTTACGATCTCTAAATAACACTCGGAATTGATTTTCGAAGTTATTCCACGGCCATGGATTTACTAGATCGTAAACACGTGTAGGATACCTATGCAATGTATACAGGACTGACAGATTCTATCTTGATACGCACTGGATATCATGAGCATCAATCCACACCCAACGAACAGATGGAGGTCTGATCTAAATAGATCGGTGACGTGACTGCCATCAAAGTGTGGAGGATAACTCATATATCCACTATGGTATCTCAAGTCGAAGGACCACTATGCTCGCTCAAGTCGAGAAGATTCTTATTGACGTTGGTGTCTATCTATTAAGAAATCTTCAGTGAGTCGTTCAATATTTATCAAATAAAAGCATACATGTCTATATGAGTCTCCCAGACTCATGGTTCATTGGGATAAATCATCGGACCAAGTCACGATATACGACATGTACTAGTCTCAGCATATTTTACTAACCAACCCGCGTTAGTAAATCTTGACCATAAACTTTATTTAAGGATACAACTTATAGTGACGCTTCCCAATGTCAATTACAAATTACGTTGTAACTGTGCACTACATTGTAAATCCTAGGGTCTTTGTCTAATATTCACGTATCACTAAATCAGATTTAGTTTCAATCTAATCATAATTAAATATCTAATCGTAATTAGATCGAATATGTATATAAAAGACAAGAGGTGCTATCATTAAATAAGTAATATGATGGAAAAATGAATTGTTCGTATTTATGAATCGGACATCAATACGATCAGGATTGGCACTCTGAGCACCAACCCTAACATAGTCAAGATTTCAAGTTCGATAAGAAAATTTAATCTTAAATTGAATAAATTACATTAAATTTTATTGGAATTCATTCGAAAAATAATTTTTTTTTAAAGTTATTTATAACTAGGAATAGGTTTTCAAATGAAAGAGTATGACGAGAGAAAATTTTTAATGTGAATAAGAATGAATATTTGAGAAAAGATAAACATACAAATAAGAAATAAATATTAAGTGTAAATAAATTAATTGACTCATTTAAACTATAAAACCAACTAGATTCAGATTGTTATAAATACCTAAAATCTTATTAAGATTTTTATTATGATAAAAAATTATAGTAAAAAATATGCTCAATTCGTACAAAGTGCAGATCCTATACTAGTTAAAATAATTATTGTGATTATAGTATGATTTATTTTATATATATATACACACACAATCAGACTCTAATCCCCACATTAAAATTAATATAAAATTGACATGAATCTTTTAACGTGAAGTTGGAAGAAAATGCATAGGGCCAATTGAAATGGAAGAAAGCGAAGAGATTTATTATTATTGTTATTAATTAATCTGATTGAGGTAGTCATATTAGACCATAGAGATTTCAGAAGAAGAAAATGTGTAGAAAATTATAGAGCAGTAGAACTAGAAAGTATGTAAATCATAAACAGCAGTCAGGCCCAAAGCTTGTTTAAGTTACAGAAATATCAACACTTTATCAAGTCGAGTTAAAAAATATTAAAAAATATTGATATTTTCTCGTTGTCTAATAAATTACGGAATCGCTCATTGAATCCTAACTGTATAAACATACGCAAGGCATCTTCTAAAATCAGCGATATTTCACAATTTCGTTTCCAATTAAGGGAATATAAATTATAAAAAGGGTCATTTAAGTTTTACTATTAAAGTTATGATAATAATAATTGGGTATTATGAATATTAACATATTACATTTTACTACTAAACTTATATAAAATTTAACATTTTACTATTTTTTCATCTAAATCGTTAGTTGACCGTCAGTTGACCCTTAAAAAGACTGTTTTATCCTCAAAATAAAACTAAGTGAAAATTATAATTATACCATTTAAAAATATTTCTAAATCTTATATATAACAATAAAAGAGATGCAATCAACAATCACATTTAAAAAAATATTTGTCTCTAAACTGTGCATAAAACCCAACAAAATAAAGAATTTAATTTACCAAAATAATTTAATAATTAACATTCTTATAATATCCAAAATATTTAAAAGTATAATAATAAAAAAGATGTACTGGAAAATCATTAATTCTTTGCTCAATTATATTCTTGGCAGTGAAGGGGAACAATATAGACAATTAGTAATCGTATTGTCAATATCTTTTTTAGTTTTTATTTTTGTTATTCCTTTCGTAATGACAAAATTACCTGATAAGCGATAAATATATCAATATTTACCGTCCATTATACTTAATATTTTGTATAGTTTCTCGAGTATTGTGAATATTTTGATGTGTTTTGTGTTATTTTGTAGATAAATAAAATAACAGGACTCTCTGGAATCAAATCAGGACTTAAACGGTGAAAATTGGATTAAAAGGGCAAAAATGGAAATTCATTGTTTACGCGTCGCGACGCTCACACCCCTCTAAATCGCGACTCGCCTCAATTATGCAGCCTGTCGACATTTACAGTGAACACATCGCGACGCAAAGCACCTACGCATCGTGACACGCGGCGATTCCGCGGACATGTGTCAAGATCTCATCAGAACGTGTTAACAGCTCAACACGTCGCGACGCAGAACCCTTCACTCATCGCAACGCCAACGCCATTATTGAGCTTCCGACATTCACTGTACTGAGCGTCACGACGCGGGCCGTTTTGGATGCCTATAAATTAAAGCATAATTCAGAAGATTTTATTCATACATTATTATGGGGATTTCCTTAAGAATACTAAAAAGATTGTATCTTGTTTTTATATTTACAGCTTTCTTGTATTTAATTTTTATTTTATGTAATAGTTCTTTATTTATTTTACTTCTCAATATGAGAAGGTAACTCTCCTCTCCTGGGGTGAAAGGTAAAGCTTTTATTACTAATATTTAGATTAATCTCCCTTAATTATAATATATAAACTATTTTAAAACCTGACTTAATGGGATACCGTCTTCATGATCGGTTGTACTTAATTAAATTGATTTTAACCTGACTAAATTGGATACCGCCTTTATGATCGGTTGGTAATTTCTTGCAAAGTTTATATATTATAATAAGGGAGATATATAAATTAGAAGTAATAAAAGTGGATCCTCTAACCTCCAGCATATTTTCTTTATTGTTAATTTATCTTTTTAATTTACAAGCTTTACTTTATGTCATTTACTTTATTTATATCTTTAATATTCATAGATATGTGTGGTAACTAAACCCCTGTAACATCCCCGATCTGGTGATGCTACCGGCAGAGGATAGTGGTACTAACCCCATTAGCATCTGTCTATCTGACTGTATTCCAAACTGTTCAAATGCAAAGTTACATATGCAAATCATAACTCAACTAGACATTATAACACTTTTACTTTTAATAATTAAAAGTTCATAATATCAGTTTCTTACAACTCTTTTAATGATTACTTATGCAGACTAGTATGATACTAACAATGCATACAAGTACTATGACTTTAAACTAGACTCTTATGCTTTGTGACTCCGTAGTTCAAAGTCATAGTACTTGTATGCAGTGTTAGTATCATACTAGTATGCATAGGTAATCATTAAAAGAGTTGTAAGAAAATGATATTGTGAACTTTCAATTATTAAAAGTAAAAGTGTTATAATGCCTAGTTGAGTTATGATTTGCATATGTAACTTTGCATTTGAACAGTTTGGAATACAGTCAGATAGACAGAGGCTTATGGGGTTAGTACCACTATCCCCTGCCGGTAGCATCTCCAGATCGGGGATGTTACAACCCCTTATCTGGGGTTGTGATGAATTCCAATATCACCGTTTTATAATGGGTTATATTATGTCTTGGGCAATATAAGGGTTTATTTATTGAGTCTTAAGCTTAATGCTTCTTGTTAACTGGCCATTAATAAGATTGACATTGTAAACTTAAAATAAACTTGACGAAGGAATTTTAGGTTTCAGCCTTAGACTCAATAACTCACGATCTCACATTGGGGCATGGTGATCCTTAGGTAGATTTTCTTCCAGGATAGACATATACCTGTTGGGCGGGGGTAGCCACGATTGGAACTTAATCTTAATGAATTCAGGTAACTTGGTTAACATAGACATATGATTAATTGGGTTATTTGGGTGTTTGTATCTGACCATCGACAGAGGCTTTTGCATAATTTTGTGTTTCAGGTTAATAAACCGATATATTGTACAAACATGAGATAATCACTTCATCTTTAAAAGATATTTGAAGAATTCACAACCCTACATCGTTTTATAATATTGAATTTTCCTTTAATTTACTTTCGCCCTATTTTATTTACTTGTTTTCAGACAAAAAATCACAATCCAAACAACAATCAATCTATTAGATACTCATAACATTTAACATCATAAAATTGATAGCTTAGGTATTAAGTCCTCGTGGGATCAACACATTTTATACTACTTGAGCGATAAGTGCGCTTGCGTAACGTGTGTTTTTATCACCGATCATTACCCTTAACTATTTTAGAATATTTATCATTTATAATAATTTACTGTAACATCCCGCGTAGGCCAGGATGCTACCGGCAGGAGACCGGCTAAACCCATCTCCATAAGCCTCTGAGTCTAACGAAATTTCGGCATGATGTATTCGTAAAATCATGCAACCTGGCCTGTAGCCAGCATCCAAATACAATAAAAACTCAACCATCTCAGCCTCAAACCAGTAACACAACATCAAGGCCTCAGGCCTGAACTCAAAGAACAAAAACAGTACTTGGCCTCCGGCCAAAACTCAAAATTTACTATGCTATTACATGACTAATATAAATGAAGTACAAATGCAATTGTAAATACACAACAAGGAGTCGTGATGACCCAACTTGACCCAGGACTCAAAACGCTATTGACTACAATTGGGGTGGTCCGCTGTCTTCAAAGTCTTCACCGAACATCTACCAATTCTATAGACTGCTACCGATCTGCAAAACTAGCAAACTGAAATGATGTGAGTCATAATGACTCAGTAAGTAACCATGCGGAAATTACAAAACCGATACAACCATATGACTTTTATACATTTAATTTCCATACTACTAGTTACTGATCTCATTGTCTGTACCCACAAATACCTATTTTAACCTCTGATTACTACCATCCATATAACTCATCAAGTTTTACTTTATTAACTAGCAAACTAAGGTCCATTACACTAATACTGTGCTACTCTGATTCTTTTCTTAATCTTTCTGTATACTCTAAGCTAGTCGAAAGATTAGATAATTATAATAACTTTCTTTCTTTTACTATCTTGAAATATCATCGAATCGGTTGAACTAAAATACTAACTCTGTCAGATACTTAACTTACTATTACTGATCATGTATACATACGCATGTAGTCATTACAACATGTTCTAGCATTCTTACCATATGTTCTTCCCTTCAAATGTTTATTACACATTAATTATTCATAAGGAGAATCTCGCATACCGACATCATCTACAAATACATATAAACATAATGATAACACCATGCATCAATGTTAGCTACATACATCTACATGTACTCATGCTATAATGTATTACCATCAACTATATGCATCTCAAATCACTTACTAGAATACATGATTTATATGCAATAACTGCAAATCACACTTTACCTTAACCTGCTATGTCTTTATAAGATACTCTTTCTGAAAATTTGTATCTGAAAAATGTCTTTCTAAAATCTGACCTTTAAAAACTACATACTGATGATCTGAAAACTGCGTACTAAAAATCTGAAAGCTTTATGTAAATCTGAAATCCGTTCTATGCCCAGGAAAACGACTCAACTAGGCATCTCTGAAAACAACTATAACTGAAAGCTGAAAAACTGGTTTTAAAAAAAAATAACAATTTATGAAAACTCCTATTTAAAATATGATTTCTGAAGTCTGAGTCTTGAAAATCTGAAAACTTTATACTGAAGATCTGAAAACTACAAACTGGAAATACTTGATGCCCAGGACAACAGCTCAACTGCGGCATCTCTGAAAACTGAAAATCGAAATCCGAAAACTGTTTCTAAAAACCATGTAATGAAAATCTAAAAACTGAAAACTGTTCTGCACCCAGGACCATAACTCAACTGGGTGTACTCGATGCCCATGACCATAACTCAACTGCGGCATCTCTGAGGCTGGTGGTGCCCTACGTCCAAGACAAATACTCGACTGCAACGTAGAGCTCTACACCCAGGACCATAACTCAACTGGGTGCATTCACCACTAGGGACCAGGTACATGATCCTAAGCTGCCATCCTGGCCCTACATGTGCACATGTTATATGTATCCGTCAATTCCAACTGTATCACAAGTTACATACTGCGGTGAGGTTTTACCTCATGCCCCGAAAAAACATAACACTGAGGATGAACTTTTTAAAAGAAAACTTAAATCAAATTTCAAACCAAACAGAACATCACTTTCAAAAATATTGAAAACTTATCTTTGTAAAACTTTGAAACTTAAAACACTTTTAGCTTTAACTTAATTTTTGAAAACCATAATATATGGGCATGCATATGCACTGCTGATACTGTCATGCAATACTTCACGTATATCCATAGTACACTGAAATTAATCATATACATGCACTTCTCTAAGCATACATAAGACTTATCTTTACATTTTATATACTCATCTATCATGCTCAATCTTGTCATATGCATATTACTAAAATTCTATCAATCCACATTGGCAACCAATACACACACACACCAATTACTTTTTACAGCCTCACTTGTTACTTCATGAAACTTACCTACTTTTACTTAGCTGAGTGTACGTTTATGTTCTAGTTTGTATCGTATTTTGTGTATCAGTACATATATTTCATGCCCTTACCGTTTATTATTCTTTAAACTTTAATCCCATTCCATATGGTGTAGTTTCTACAATCCCCATACCCAAGTCTCAAATATATTAGGTTTATCAGTATTTACTCTCGCTTCCTGTATACGCTTGTACACTGTCATTCTTATATTTTCAATCTAAAGCTTATTGATGACTGTTTATTTATATACATATATACATACATTTCTTTACCTCTATATGCTCATGCTTGTCTTTTACTCATACACATGCTTAGAACTACTTATTCCTATCTATATGTACATACAATACACTTGTCTCCTCTTCCTACATTGATCTTTATATATATATATATATATATATATATACAAGTTTCATACGTATCACCATATACAACTTTATTATGTTTATAATGTCGAACATCATTAAATATTTTAAGCATTCATAGTATGAGTTACTTACCTGGCTAGACGAACACTCCTAATCCCGGTCTGATCTGTCAAAGCAAACCACAACATCTGTCAGAACCGCTATTTGCGGAATTTTCTACTCATCTACAATAAACTACGGAATTTCTCGGAATACTCAAATCCTCACCGACTTTACGGTTTAAGTTTTATTACTCTAATATGTCTTTTTATAGTATTCTGAACTGACTACATGCCTCAGATTCTCATTTTGCGCGCTTACGGCAAAACTTGCGGAAAAGTTTCCGCAAACGCTACAGAAGGGTCTCGAACCCTCCGAACTACCCCAGAATCGCTCAATTACCCTCGCAATACTATACTTACATCATAACTATGTTTACGATCATCTACGCCCAGTCGCGCGAGAAACTCCGTTTTACCGGAATCTCGCTAATTCTACCGGATCGATCAAATCTAATATGTTACCCCCCAGATTCTATCACATTAATCGTTTTAACACATTATATCATAAACAATTCATTTCATGCTAATTCTCTAAACTACGGAACTACTAGAAACACCGGAATATAAAGCTGTAAACTTTAAAATGACGAATTCTAAACAGAGAGTCGTACCGAAATTTCGAGGCCATATTCGGACTCCCCTCGGCCATACGAACGTGCTGGTGTGATCGGAATTCCGATCGGAGCTACTGTTCACGCCGGGTACTGTTCACGAGCCGTTTTTCCTCCTCGTTTTGTGTGATTCCGGCCGATGTTCGCCGAAACCAACTCGATCGGAGTTCGTTTGCTAAATCTGTGGTCAAAACAGTAAACTTTTCTCGTATAATAAAAGTCGGATAATTGAATTTTAATCCCACACGCTTTCCGACGCGACGATTGTTCATAATCTATTATTTCAACTCATATAACATCGCTCGAACTCTTATTTTTCATTATTATCACGATCCAAGACTAAAACATCGTTTCCGGAAAACTTCTAGAACATTCCTGAAAATCTGGGATGTTACATTTGCGGGTTAAGACTCTTTTATCCTTACGATGTCAGCATGATGTAATGGTCAACTGGTGGTCAACTGGCGGTCAACTAACGGTTTGGATGAAATAGTAAAATGTTAAGTTTTATATAAATTTAGTAGTAAAATATAATATGTCAATATTCATAGTACCTAGTTATTATTTTATTATAATTTTAGTAGTAAAACATAAATAACTCTTATAAAAATACAAAGATCTTAATTATCTACTACCTTTATGTGACTGTATTGTGTTTCAAAAAAATATATTATAAATTGGTCTGATGGATTTTTGATCTAGAAATTAAGTAGGTCCACTCGTTTCTTTGGCTGTGTTAGGGAATGTTTGTTTGTAAAGGAAAAATACAAATCTCTAGAATGAAAATTCCATGTGTATGCTGATTGATCTTTACTTTTCAAACATTTAATTGCTGCTCCTCTCATTTTCTTCCATTTGGATTTGGTATGAAATAGACTACTGTGTTTACTTTTTATTTTATTTTATTTTATTTTTATATAAAACAATATCGGTAGTTATTGAATAAAAATTTATATTTAATTAAATTTTATTCAATCATTATTATTAATACATGTGTGACAAGAAGTTATAAAAAAAAACTTAATATAACCAACCCAACATCATATCCAAATTCATCTTTAAAAATCAACTTGTAAAGAGAGTGAGTTAATGAACTTATAAAACATTAATAAATCACATTCTTGGTTAATATGAGTCAAATGGACTATAACGTTCCACCATGCTCCGTAATCTACTTATGCTAGTTTTTACAATAGTCCACGAGTATTGGCTCTGATACATATTGTTACAAAATCACAAGTATAACTCATTATTATAAATAGATTCTTAAGGAAATGAGTTTATAGGATTATAAATCACTATCCAATTTTATACGTAGCCAATTTAAGGCATATAGACCATACCAATTTAGCATTCAATAATGTGTTTTCATTATAGTTTGAACACCAAAAACAAAAACAAAACGATAAAATTTAATAAATGAAAATAATTTCTAAGAATGACTAAAGTGTTATCTTCGGATAAGATAATGACATTATGGGGGCTCATAGATTTGAATTCATTGTTGAACTGAAATTTATATTGAGTTTTTTTTTTAAAAAAAAATTTATGATAAATAATATTTGAATAATAATCTAAATATAATTAAATTTTAACCGTACATTATTATTAAAATATGTGTGGAATGAAGATGATGAAAAATATAGCACAATCTAACTTAGCATTGAATCTAAATTTATGGCACATTCTTACTTATTATTGTTGATGTTGCCATCTTGCACTTGACGATCCTTGATGAACGGTCAATATATCATATTTACCGTCCATAATATTATATTTTATGAGTTAATTTGAGCCATTGAGTGTTTTGATGCGTTCTTTGTGTTTTTATAGGCTATGATACATGTGTAAAGATACGAGCTTGAAACATCGATAAATCAAGGTGTTGTGAACCATTAACATATAGATTCACGTAAACCGCAGTATTTTGGCCATAACTTTTTTCATACCATGTCCAAATGAGGTGATTCAAGTTGCATTGGAAAGAAAACTCAATTATTTGTAGTTTACATTGAAAGTTGATTCGAAATTTATCATGGTCAAAAATCAGACTAAATATATAAGATGCATTCTGTCTTTCATTAGTGCACCAGCATGATCCACCGGCGCGCCAATGGGACATAGGTTTTTAGAATCACTCAATGCCACATATTGGCGCGCCAATATGTACGAAAGTCCTATTTTAATGAATTTCTCAAGAATGAAAGTTCCCAACAATTTCTATATAAGCACAAGCTTGTCGTAAACCTTAAAGATATGATATATAACATACTTTTGGAGACCCAATAGCAAAAAAGAACACCTAGAGCGAGACAATAACCAATGCCTCAACCGATGCTGGAGATTGAAGTTGCCGTCTGCAACGAGAGTTATTTCTGTCTCTTATTCTCTAATTTATGTTTATGAGTTCTTGTCTTATATAAATGATCAACATGTACTTGTTGAATATTATGAGTAGCTAAATGATTGGGTTAAGGTTGTAATGAATTCTGAGCAATATTTAATTGATTTGTATATTTTTATTCTATTGAGAGTGTTATTTGATTATTTATTATTCTTTGTGTTTGAATGCGTTATATTGCTTTATCACCAAAATAATAGTTGTGGTAAATCCTTATGAACTTGACGAAAGGAATTTTGGTTAAGTATTGGGAATAATAGCGCGTGATTTAATTATGTTGAATTGATTTTCGTGTAGGATAAAAATATACATACAGGGCATGCATAACCTATATTAGAACTTGACCTTAATATTAGTTAACATAGACATATAGTTAATTAGCTTATTCAGAATATTTCTACCTGACCATCGAAAGAGACTCGTAGATAATTTAACTTTCTAGGTTAATGATCCATGATAATAACTCTACTGAATGAAAAATGTAATAATCCATTGTTGGCGTGCTTAAGTGAATTTACAATCTTATGTTCTTCTCTAGCATAAGTTTTTTCCAAAAGTTGTTTGGTTACTTTTTATTTAGTCTTTAAGTTAATTAAATTTGTCAAATCTCTCTATAATCATTTATTTAGTTTTAGTTAAGTAAGTTTAATTTTAGTATTAATAGGAGAAATAATAAGTCCTTGTGGGTATGATATCCGACTATCAGTCACTATATTTCTTGAGCGATACGTGCGCTTGCGTGTGGTAGTAAAATCACGATCAAGTTTCTAAGTCAGACTCACAATGTGGGTGTAAAGGTCGAGTCACAGTTTGACTCCTAAGTGTGACAACTTGGTGATTTTATCTCGAAAATTGAAATCTGACTGATCAAACCAACTTAGATATCTCAAATAAACTCTATGTACACCAACTTGCACTCAATATGGCATATTTTTCCTTGACAACGGCGTCAAAAATTTAATCGCGATTTTATTACCGCAAACAAGTGCACATATCGCTCAAGTAATTTAGTGACTAACAGTCGGATATCGTACTCACATGGACTTATTATTTCTCTTATTAAAACTAAACTAAACATACTTAACTAAAATTAAATAAATGATTAGAGAGAGATTTGACTAATTTAATTACCTAAAAGACTAAATAAAAAGTAACTAAATAATTTTTGGGAGAAACTTATGCAAGAGAATAACATAGTGTTGTAACTTTACTTAAGCAAGCAAATAATGATTTATTGCACTTTTCATTTAATAGAGTTATTGTTGTTGAATATTAACCTAGAATGTTAAATTATCTACAAGCCTCTTTCGATGGTCAGGTAGAATTATTCCGAATAACCCAATTAAGTATATGTCTATATTAACTAACTTAAACCAAATCTATTAAGGTCAAGTTCTAATATAGGCTAAGCATGCCCTGCAAGTATATTTCTATCATATGCAGAAATCTATTCAATAAAATTAGATCACGCTATATTATTCCCAAGGCTTAACCCAAATTTCCTTCGTCAAGTTCCTAAAGATTTACCATGACTATCATATTGCTGTTTAAGCAATAGAACGCATTCAAACATAGAAAATAAGAAATAATCAAATAACACACCCAATAGAATAAAAATATATAGTGCTCGGGATCAATTGTAGCCCTAGATCAATGATTTTGCTGCTCATAATATTCAATAAGCACCCTCTAATCATTGATACAAGATAAGAACTCATAAAGATAAATTAGAGAAGAAGAGATAGAAAGAACTCTCATTGCAGACGTCAGCTTCAATCTTTATCACCGGTTGAGGAACTCATTCTTATCATGCTCTGTGTGTTCTTCTTTGCTATTGAGTCTCCAAAAAAAAAAAATAGTTTTTCAAAAAGAGAAAAAATTGATTTACTAAATCCTAATTTGCAAATATCATTTATATGATTTTATTCTATTATTCAGATTTAAGATATCTCATTCTAATGTTGGGATTCAAATCCAGCTCCTATGAGTGACCTAGTTGATTTAACTATTGCAATAAAAATAATATATCACATGTTTAAATCCTATGAGATACAATTAATTTAGATTTGGATAGGGTGAGGGGTGAAATATTAAGTAAGAGTAGGACTGGGCATCGGATCGGATCTGGCTCTCGAATCCGATCAAATCGTGTTTGGTTCGTTTGTCGAATTTCGGATCGAATCGAATAAATTTGATAACTATCGAATCGAATCGAATTGAATTTTATCTGATTTGATAACAAATCTGAATCCGATAGAGAATACGATTTGATAACGGATTCGAATCCGATAAAAAATTCAATTTGATAATAAATCCTGTTGGAAATTCTTCTAAATATTCATTAAGGGTATATTTATCTTTTGGGTGCTTGTGAGGGGTACAACCCTTTGGAGGGTTGCACCCCACCCCAAAGGATGCCCTATTGACACCCTTCCATGCCTTATATAAGAGGCATTATATCCAAATAAAAAGATAGAGAACAAATCCGAATTGGGAGTCATTTTTATTTTGTTTTATTTTTGAGAGAGTTCCATCATTTCCCTAGTTCAAACACTTGTTAAGGAGTGCTCCTTAGACAAGAAAAAACCAAGTTATCCTGGGAGAACATTGGCCAATTACGAATCCGTATAGCACATGTGACGGGGCCAATAAGTTCTTAAGGACAAGGAGAGATCTCGACTTGGATTCGACATTAATTTTCCAAGTTTATATCTACAGTTTCATGTTTCAGGTTTTATGGTTTTTGATAGTTTATTGGTATTTTCTGGTTTGATTTAGTCGTAGAATATTGTTTTGTTATTTAATGACACTATTCGGCCCATAATCTTAAGAACTTATCGGATTCTAGTGTTGTTAGATAGTAATTTGCATGCTAGGGTAGAAAATTCTCTGGCAAAATATGAAATGTGCAGAAAAACCCGTAGAGTGTTCGAACACCCGACGAACGCAAAGGCCAAAACCTGAAATTTTGTAAGAACGTTCAAACGCGTCTTCAAACGCCACTCGAACGCAAGCCTTCTACCTAAGAACGTTCGAACGCGTCCTAAATACAATTTGAACGTGAACTCTCTGGAATCATTTAGTTCGAACGCGTTATCAAACGCTACTCGAACGTGAACTCTCTGAAAACACATCGTTCGAACGTGTTATCAAATGCAACACGAACGCACACACACTGGACAGTCTCGTTCGAACGTAGATATGAACGCGACACTAACGAAATAGTCCTGTAATTATTATAAACTGCAAACTTAATTAATATTAACTTAGTAAATCATATACTGATATTGTAACACATTAATCTTGGTAGTATAGATTTAAGTTATTATTAGGTTGTTCAATTATCACAAGCATACACATAGTGATAAAGTTGAAGTTGATTGTGTGTTGCATTCTTGGGTGAGAATTTAAAGTGTAATCATACACAAGAAATTCCATTCAATCTTGATTGACACTTACATATATATTTACACATATCTTATATAAGTTTGTGAAATTGAAGAAGTGTAATTTTGGATTTGAATTGGTAAAAGATCTTATTGAAAAAGTATTTAAAGAATATTCTGTCAAAAAGGCGATAAGAGCCTAAGTGGTCAGGGACTTAAGCGGTTACTCTGGACCCCCCTCGTCCTCTGGAAATATTCGTTTATTCATTTTTCTAAAGAATCTTTAGTTAAAATTCAAGGACTTATGTTTATTGGAACCACCGTCCTATAGAACAACAAGTGGCTACCTAGAATATCACTTTAAACAAGATCATTCGTTGATCATTGTACAATTCGTCTTTCGTAGACTAATTGAACACTGTTGATTTTCCAGTTACAAATGGCTAGCGGAAACATCACAGTACCGGTCTCTCATGGAGAAAAGCCGGAGAAATTTGGTGGGGCAAATTTCAAACAGTGGTAGAGTAAAATGCTGTTATACTTGACAACTCTCCAGTTGGCTAAATTCCTCAAAGATCCTCCGGGTCCTCTGGAGGGTGAATCGGAAATGGCCAAGGAAGAGCGAGAACAGACATGGTTGTCTGGAAACTTCTTATGCAAGAACTACCTTTTGGGTGGTCTTGACAATACCCTGTACAATGTGTACCAAGGCATGACTTCTGCGAAGATTCTCTAGGAATCTCTCGAGAAGAAGTATAAAACCGATGATGTCGGGCAAAAGAAATTTACCGTGGGTAGGTTCTTGGACTACAAGATGGTAGATTCAAGGACGGTGATGTCTCAGTTGGGTGAACTGCAGTTGATCATTCATGAAATACTGGATGAGGGAATGAAACTCTGTGAGATGTTTCAAGTTGCCTCCATAATTGAAAAACCGCCTCCATCAGGGAAGGACTTCAGGAGCTATCTGAAACACAAAAAGAAGTAGATGAGCCTTGAAGACCTTAATGTTCGATTGAGAATTGAGGAGGACAATATGATGTCCGAGAAGGCCAGCTACAAGACTATGGAGTCTAAGGCCAACATCATTGAGGGTGTAAAGGGTAGGAAGAAGAGAAAGAACAGTGGAGCTGATTCATCCCAAACGAACAAGAAGTTCAAGGAGAAATGCTACAACTGTGGAAAGAGCGGTCATATGTCAAAGGACTGCAGAAACAAGAAGTCTCAGGATAAGGGCAAGAAAAAGAAAAATGAGGCCCATGTCACTGAAGGTGGGCAGCTGAGTGATGAGATCACAGAGATGAAACTATCAGCAGTGGTGACCGAAGCCAACATAGTTGGGAATCCGAGAGAATGATGGGTAGACACTAGGGCTACTCGTCATATCTATGCAGATAACAAGATGTTTTCCATGTACCAGAAGGTCGATGGCGGCGATCATCTGACAATGGAAAACTCGTCTACCTCTCAGGTGGTTGGACAAGGCACAGTGGTTCTGAAGATGACATCCGGAAAGGAGCTAACATTGAGAATGTACTGCATGTTCCAGATATTCGGAAGAACTTGGTCTCAGGCTCTCTTCTTAGTAAGGCTGGTTTTAAGCTTGTATTTATTTCTGATAAGTTTGTAATGACTAAGAATGATGTGTATGTAGGAAAAAGATACCCAACTGAGGGCCTTTTCAAGCTAAATATGATGACTGTCAATCGTGCTATTAATTAAGCTAGTACTTCTGCTTATATTATTGAGTCACAAAATGTATGGCATGGGAGTTTAGGACATGTTAATTATAATACCATGTGTAAATTAATTAACATGGACCTTATACCTAAATTTACAATTGATGGCCAACATAAGTGTGAGGCATGCGTTGAACCAAAAATGCATCGAACATCATTTCATTCTGTTGAACACAGTTATGAACCTTTAGAACTTGTACACACTGATGTGTGACATGAATATTATGCAAACAAGAGGCGGTAAAAAGTACTTTGTCACTTTTATCGATGACAGCACAAGATTCTGTTATGTGTACTTGCTGAGGAGCAAAGCTGAAGCAATTGAGAGCTTCGTACACTATAAGAGCGAAGTTGAAAATCAACTTGGCAAGAAAATCAAAAGAATCAGGATTGATAGAGGTGGTGAATATGTTTCACCATTCGGTGAATATTGCTCTGTGCACAGAATTATTCACGAAACCACTGCTCCTGATTCTCCTCAACAAAATGGGATTGCTGAGCGCAAAAATCGAACATTGAAGGAAATGATGAACGCCATGTTGAAAAGTTCTAGTTTACCCCAGAACTTGTGGGGGGAATCCTAGCTTTCCGCGAACTACGTTCTAAACAAGCTTCCTCACAGAAGACTGGTCAAGACACCATATAAGTTGTGGAAAGGTTTCGTACCTTCCTACAAATACCTAAAAGTGTGGGAGTGTCTTGTCAAAGTAATGGTTCATAAACCTAAAAAGGTTAGAATATGACCCAAAACTGTTGATTGTATATTCATTGGATATGCTCATAATAGTAGTGCGTATCGATTCTTGGTACACAAGTCGGAGATTCCTGACATCAATCCAAACATGATAATTGAGTCAAGGAATGCGACATTTTTTGAAGAGACCTTTCCTTGAAGGAAAGACAGAGAACAGAGTCTCTCAAAAGAACAGTTGATACTGTCAAGGACAAAATCAGGTTGACCAAGAATCAGATCAACGTGTAAATGCTGAGACAATCGAGCCTAGACGTAGCAAAAGAGCTAGAACGTCTAAGTCGTTTGGTCCCAATTTTCTGACATACTTGTTAGAAAATGAGCCTCAAAGCTATAAAGAAGTGATGGATTCTCCGGAGGCACCTCTTTGGAAAGAGGCTATTAACAGTGAGATTTATTCAATCCTACAGAACTATACTGGGAGTTGGTTGATCTTCCTCCAGGTTGTAAGCCGCTGGGCTACAAATGGATATTCAAAAGGAAGATAAAAACGGATGGATCAATAGATAAGTACAAGGTGAGACTTGTCATAAAAGGTTATAGATAAAAGGAAGGCATTGATTACTTTGATACCTATTCACCAGCGACTCGTATCACATCGATAAGAATGCTCATAGACATAGCAGCTATATTTGGTCTTGAATTACATCAAATGGATGTAAAGACGGCATTCTTGAATGGTGAATTGGATGAAGAGATTTACATGGAACAACTAGAAGGGTTTAGTGTTCCTGGACAAGAACAGAATGTGTGCAAACTTGTAAAATCCTTGTACGGATTAAAACAAGCACCGAAACAATGGCATGAGAAATTTGACAAGGAAATATTGTCAAGTGGTTTCAAAATCAATGAGTGTGATAAGTGTGTGTACACCAAATCAACTCAAAAATGACATGTCATTGTGTGTCTCTATGTTGACGATATGCTGATAATTAGTAGTAATCATGAAAAGATTAAGTCTACCAAAAACGTGTTATCTAGCAGATTTGATATGAAAGATATGAGAATAGCTGATGTGATCCTAGGAATTAAGATTTCTAGGACATCAGACGGATATATATTATCTCAGACTCATTATATTGAGAAGATACTTGATAAATATATCAAAAGGGATCTAAATGTGGCTAGAACCCCTGTAGACCAAACTCTTCATCTATCAAAGAATACTGGTTCAAGTGTATCGCAATTAGAGTATTCAAGAATCATCGGAAGTCTGATGTATCTCACGAATTGCACACGACCTAATATCGCTCAAGCTGTGAACTGGCTTAGCAGATATACGAGCAATCCAGGACATAACCACTGGAAAGTCATAGTAAGAGTTTTGAGGTATCTGAGAGAAACTTCAAAATATGGGCTACATTACGAGAGATATCCTACTGTACTAGAGGCATACAACGATGCTAACTGGAAATCTGATACGGTGGATTTCAAATCTATGAGTGGATTTGTTTTCACACTTGGTAATGTAGTCGTGTCATGGAAATCCTCGAGGCAAACATGTATTGCCCGGTCTACTATAGAATCAGAGTTCATAGCGTTATACAAAACAGCGGAAGAAGCAGAATGGCTTAGAAACTTCCTAGAGGATATTCCTAGTCGGCCCAAATCGGTGCCAGCGATAAGCATACATTATGATAGCCAATCGGGTATTGGGAGAGCCCAAAATACAATGTATAATTGTAAGTCTTGACACATACGTCGGAGACATAATACCATACGTTAACTGCTCTCAAGTGGCATAATAACGATCGATTATGTTAAGTCGAAGGAAAACCTAGTGGATCTACTAACTAAAGGTTTACCTCGAGAGAAAGTTGAGAAGTCATCGAGGGGAATAGGCTTGAAGCCTATAATCTAAGAATTGTCACTGTGGAAACCCAACCTAGCTGACTGGAGATCCCAAGATCTAGGTTCAAAAGGACAACAGAAACTTTGTGCAATTCAAAACAAGCACTGAAGAGTTTCGTACTCTTTCCCATTCCGATAATGACGCTGAGTGCTGTCTGTCATTGGCTAGGATAAGCTAAGGCTTTTAATGATCATTATATTATGAGATGAGTCCTAATGGGGGTAAAGACAGATTACCTATTCATAGTAGATCACCTATTTCAAGTAAGAAGTGAGGCCGCTTCCATGGGAACTTTTAAAGGCGGGTTACCCTAAAGTGCTTGATGAATCCAGGACCGTTGTTCAGGGCCGAAATGAACACAACCGTAGAACGGGAAATTGTCGAATTAAAGCTGTGTGTTGGTAATTGTCTTGGTTTACACCAACGGCAGAACAGTTCAAGACTATGGGTCACTGGTTTGCCAAGTAAATCCGATTGTCACTCACTAGGAAAGGTTCAAAGCGAAAGCTACCTATTTCGATGCAGCTTTAGTTTATGGTAACTCTATCAAGTGTCTCCATGAATATTTGAAGAATTGTGGGGGATTGTTGAAAATTCTTCTAAATGTTCATTAAGGGTATATTTCTCTTTTGGATGCATTGGATGCTTGTGAGGGGTACAACCCTTTGGAGGGTTGCACCCCACCCCAAGGGATGCCCTATTGGCACCCTTCCATGCCTTATATAAGAGGCATTATATCCAAATATAAAAGATAGAGAAACAAATCTGAATTGGGAGTCATTTTTGTTTTGTTTTGTTTTTGAGAGAGTTCCACCATTTCCCTAGTTCAAACACTTGTTAAGGAGTGCTCATTGGACAAGAAGGAACCAAGTTATCATGGGAGAACGTTGGCCAATTGCGAATCCGTATAGCACCTGTGACGTGGCCAATAAGTTCTTAAGGACATGGAGAGATCTCGACTTGGATTCGACATTAATTTTCCAGGTTTTTTATCTACAGTTTCATGTTTTGTGTTTTAGGGTTTTTGATAGTTTATTGGTATTTTCTGGTTTGATTTAGTCGTAGCATGTTGTTTTGTTATTTAATGACATTATTCGGCCAACAAATCTGATAGTAGATTCTATTTTATAACAAATTTGATTCGATAACGGATCCGATTCTAAAAATTGACTTGAAAATTTGTAAATTCATAACAATTTTATCGAATCGGATTAGATAACTTAAAATTAAAATCAATTTTATAAAATCGGATCTGTTATCAAATCGAATCCACTATCGGATTCATCATCAAATCGGATGCTCTATCGGATTCGGATCTATTATCAAATCGAATTTATCTGATTCGTTAAGATATCAAATCGGATCGAATAAATCCGATTCGATTCGATAGTTATCAGATCAAATCCGATCCGATCCGATAAGGATCAAAATCCGATCAAGCTAAACAAATCAACTCTTATCGAATCGGATCAGATTCGGATTCGGTCCGATCCGTTCCGAATCCGATAATGCCCACCCCTAAGTAAGAGACTTACATCTTCCTTCAAATTTTTTTTTAAAAAATATATGATATGAGTAAGGTGAAAATGGAGAAAAAAAAAAAAAAGAAACAAGAAAATTAGGTTACCATTAGGTAATGACTTCAGAAAATCTGATTTTAATGATCAGTATAACAATTCTGTATATGCCATTTGGTGATTACATTACGATGGATTATTAAAGAGAAAACTAAGAGATGACGCTAATTATTGTAACTAGTGTCCCTTTAGAGAAAAGAACCAAGACCATTTAACCCTTCAACTCTTTCCCTTCTCTTCCCTTCTTTTTTTAAATAGTTATTGAATATATGGTTCCACCATTACATTGTGGTTTAAATCCAACATAATTAAATTTTGATATGCATTGGTATTTTTTTTTTTTTTTTTTTGCCTATTTTTGTGTATGAAGATTTTTGCATTAACATAAAAAAGATCAGTTGGGCTTCAATTGATAGATCTATTATTGGAGGTGAAAGCTATGAGTAGTGTATAAGTTCTCTTGTCAATTACGAAAAACACATAATATATATATTATTTTATATTATTAAGTTTTATTATAACTAAATTTGAGTTTTAAAATATCTTAAGTGTCGTATTTGAGATGAAATGGATGGCCAAATATTTAGTGTGATGTTATTAAGTAATAAAATCTTTTAATAACCTTAAAAAAACTTGTCCATAATTGTCTGTCGTTTATCAAAAAAGTTGGTTGAATAGATTCTTCACATAAATTGATATATGAAAACATGCAATTAGTTCTTCAAGCTATGTGAAATTCTAAATAACACAAGTAGGAGGTGAATCAAGAATTAAAAAACTTAAAGGATTTAAATAACTTTGATTATTCAAATTCAAGTCGAACACTCCCAAATTCAATTCGACATATCCAAACCCTCAACTCCATCCATAACAATTTCAACAAATAATATTTAGATTAATAGCCTCAACAATTTAATTAAATCAATTATACCATTTCAAATATACAATTCTAATTTAGCATAAACACGATATCCCAATAATATCCAAATATATCAAATGCAAATAAAGTGATAAGAGATTAAAGAGACTGTAACACGAAGATTTTTAAGTGGTTCGATAATCTTATCTAATCCACGCCTCAAGCAACCAGTAAGAAGATTCACTATAACATTTGGCTTCTTAAGTGCCAATAAAACCCTTACATTTCTTCTTTCCTAGGCTCAAAGATGATCCAGTTCACTTATGAGTATGAATCAAACCTTAAATCTCTTCTTTATGGGGATCGAAGATGACCCGCTAATGTTTGATCATAAATAATATAGAGAACAAAACTCCAACAATAAACAAAGCTCCTAATAGAGCAAAATTGATAAGTTTAGCACTTGAATGAACTTGATTATGGATAACAAGTTTAGATACTAATGTTATCAATATAGTATGTATGAACAATTTGAGAATAATTTATCAAGAAAAAAATAAGTAAATGATGTCTAATTTTAAAATGGTTTGGAAAACTAATCATTATGTCGAAATTCTATATTGCTTGGTCGACCGCACAAGTTACTGTTAGAATCATAATAGGCAAAAACACAGAGAATTCAGTCGACCGAACCTTGATTTCACGGTCGATCGAAGTCAATCAATTTCAGAGTTTGAGTTTATGTTTTACGTGGACGACCCCATGGTCAACTGAACTTCACAAAACTATGAAAATCTTACATTTAATCCATATGTCAAAACTAAAAAATATGACAATTTAAACCTAATTGTTTTCAAATCAAGCAAAGACTGTCCCATCAAATTCAAATGTTTTTATGAAGATTAAAAAGTTTGAAAATAATTTGACATATAAGATCAAAACTTGCTTTTAACATTTGATGAACATGTAATTTTATAAGATATATACATTTAAAAATAATTTGAGCTATTATGTGCTTATCATACATAATTTTACTTTAAACGGACATTACATGAATATAAAAAGATATACTATAATCTAATCTTATATATCTTGTAGCTTGTTAAGTTTCACTTGATTTCCTTTGATCTTGGCATTCTTTTTTATGCTTGATATCCATGAGATATTTAAAAGGGTGATTTACCATTATGTCATCGGTACATGTTTATTATCATCAAAATCAATATAATATGTGAGACTTAAAAGTTTCACATTATATATATATACACGGTCAGACTCAGATAAGGTTTATGTGAATTTTATGTAGACTGTAAGGGTAGATAAAGACAAAAAAAAATCTTATATAGGTGAATGTGGACTTTATGTAAGTTGTAAGGTATGGATTGAAGTCTGACCATATATATATATTTCATGCAATTGAACATTTGAACCAATGTTATTGAACGCATCAAGATAGAGCAAAAGCAAAACTTTTTAGGCACACAATTGCAAATGAGGCTTCCCAATAAAAAGAAGATTAATTGCACACCCAAAAGAGTTAAAATCACTAAGAAACACTATTCTAAATGGCAATAGGCGTTAATCGAGCGACAATCTAAAACCTGACACCTAGCACCTAAGGTGCCTAGGTCGCATAAAAAATTCTTCAAAAATTGGGGATTTATGAAATTAGGGTTGGTGTAGTGGATTTTGGACAAATTGATCATAGGGAAATAAATATTATTTGAGTGATAGTAAGATTTATAGAGGTTCAATCTGATAAAAATAAAAATAATCGAAGAATTAGGATTTTTAAAGAATTGAGGATCTTTGAAAATTTGTGTGATTATGAAGAAATTTAGCTTTGAAATGGTAAGAGGACCCAAAAACCGATGTCGATTTAGTGTTAATTTTGAAAATCCCAAAAATACGATTTTGGAGATGAAATTATTTCGAAATAAACATAAGAAATGCACCCATTCCAACGACGCCTATAGCCCCCAATGATTTGAGGCCAGGCGCAACGGTCTAGGTCTGTCGAGCGAAGACGTTTCATTGCTTACCCTTATCAGGATTTTTGAATTCCATTAAGACAATATCAAGATACTATATCAATATAACATAAAATTATATAGAGGTTTATACAATATACAACACAAGCAGGAAGAATTCTATTATATAATGGTGTTATCACGTCACTAATGTAATAACCCATTGTAAGGTTTTGAGGTTAGCGCAGAAGCATCCATATGACTGGAATTTAAAATTTTCTTCCAAAACCATTTTAAGGATCGTGAATATGTCGTTGTTGATGTTAACAAATATACTAATAAAATTAATCTATATTAATTTTAAACATGCATGTAAATAATTTATTGATAAACATAAATAAAAACCAATGATAAAATAATCATACCTGAATGCGTTTATTATTTTCTTGTGCCTTCTTGAATTCCTTCTTGATTTTTCCTTTATAGTAATGCACCAAGCGTTGCACCTCTAGTTGACACACTAGAACTCTTCTACGAATAAACTGCTCACACTTGGAGAACAAAGAACATAATTTTCTTTCTTGGATGTTGAAGTCTTAGATTATGGATCAAAGAAATAAATTTTATTTGATTTAATCTTAGAGCAAACTTGGAACAACCAAAGAGAGAGAGAGATAGAGCAAGTTTCAGCCAATAAGGAATTCAATACCCCTTGGCCGAATTTTCACCCCTTAAATAGACTATGGATTATTTTATATGTATCTCAATACAATAAAGACAATCCAAGAACTCTCCAAATCAAATTTGGTCTCTATAAGATTCTTTCAAAATTAAATTAGAAAACTTAATTAAATAAGAATTCCTTATCAAATAAGACTTCATATTTAATATATATTAGGACTCTAATTAATTAAGGTGCTAGCCCACTAAATTAAAACCCAATAAATTAAATGTTATTTAGTCCAATAATTAATTAACTATTAAATAATTTGAACTTACTTAATTTTTAATAACAATTAATCAAAATTTAATTTAATTTATTTAATATAAATATCAAATATTTATTTAAACAATTAAATCTAAATTTTATATTTCAAATTTATTAATCAAATTAATATTTCCGAAATATTCCGAATATCTTAATCTTATTAGAAAATCTTATTTTAATTGAAAATCTAATTTTCATATTAATTGTCAAAATCATCATTAATTAAATTTTAATAAATATCCTTAAATTTGTAACATATACGAGAACTATATTTGTGCGACCATCCCATGTTCATTATCAAGTAGCAATATGATGACATTAACTTTTTAATATTTTATCTATATGATATCCTACAGACCATAGGTAAAACGCGTAACAACATGCCATGACCCCTACTCGATAAATGAAGTGAGAAATCATATGAACCTCCTTGAATACACTTCGAGTATGCCATCTCATTCTTTTCGATATTTATGTTCCTTATCGAGTTTGGGATCATGGTTAGGTCAAATCCTTACAACTCGATATATTTCAAAACTCAATCTTGTGGATTTGATATCTCTAAGATATCGACTGCTTTGACCAAATACTTGTATATATTTGAGTTTCCTTGAAACATCTATAGGTTCTATTATCAAAGCCATCAGATCCCTTCTTTAAAAACATATGACTTCGTACGTTATTAGCTCAAGACCATCTAGCATTTATTCAAATGACGTGCTTAGTCGAATGTTGATATAATAATGAATCATAAGTACTATCGTACAAGTCAACATGTGATCTTAGGTAAGATGATATAACAATATTAATGTATTATTACGAAGATTAACGACCTTAGATAATATTACCATGTGATCTTACGCTTCTATGGTCGTGTTTGATATTTCATTCTACTAATGATGATATGTATTGTCTGTGTCCTTATAATATAAGACTCATAATCCATTCTATTAATATTAAATGTAAATTTAGGTGACACATAATAATATTGGTCGAGTGATACATTATTGTCATGTATAATAATCACTTTTTACCAAGAACTTAATTTGAGACTTATTATTATAAATATCGTTTTCTCTCATAATTACAAATGCCTTTTGAATTAACAATATTTATCTGATATAATGTCTCTAGACATACACATAAAATATTGATGTAACAATGTTTATAAAACAAATGTCTTTTATTAATAAATAATAAATTGTATTACGAAACATTACGGCTTAAACTATAACATGCATAACAAGTTTTAAGGCATACACTCTAACACTCATTAATATCTTGATATGTTTTAAAATAGTAAAAAAATAATTAAATAAATGATAGTTATATTTACTATAACGACACATATTATATATTTATTTATTAATGGTACCACATCACCAGCATAACAATAGTACCAAAAAATTACTCGCAAAAGCAGGCATCATAACACGTGACATCACGTAATTGGATAGTGATAATCTGATGAAACATTCTGCAGGAGGCATGATTTTCACAGCTCCGCTAGAAAGGAGAGAATGTTCACGACACGAGACAAGTCAGGTCTCTTGTAGGGCTCGATCGCACAACAATGGTCAGCTAACTCGGCCACCTTCCTTACAGTGAAAATAGTTCCTCTGTCGAGCTCGATTGTTTTGTCCACGGCCATTATGAATGTATCTTGATTCATATTCATTGTTCGGAACCATGTTAGAAGGTATATGGTATTTTCGGGATCTGACTGATCAGTTTCATCAATAACTTTTCTTCCAGTTATTAACTCCATTAATATTACTCCAAAGCTAAACACATCAACTTTTGCTGTAACTCTACCAGTCAAATAGATTTCAACATTATGTTCTGTTCAGAAAAGGAAGAAAGAAAATGAATGTAAAATATAATTAAATTTACCTATGTATTCCGGAGCAAGGTACCCAAAAGTTCCTGCAACCCTTGTCTCAGTTGAATGTTTCCCACTTTAGCCTGCATATCATCTCCGAGAAGAAGTCTTCACATCCATTACTCTTCACTACCAATATGCTTCGACATCTTTTTTGTAATATATGTCCGCTAATGCGCGTCAAAGACTTCTAGTGTTATATCATCAAAATCCATTATGAGAATATGATGCTAACAAACACCTCTTGCAACATCCAAGGCAATGATCAATCTTCTGGACCAATCAAGTGGTTTCAGTCCTTCATTCTTCCAGTTGAAAAGATGTATACTGAGTGTTCCCTGTGACATGAATTCATAAACAAGCAGTCTCTCTTTACCATCCAAGAAGTAACCGAGAAGAGCTACCAAGTGGCGGTGCTGAACCTTGTTCGGAACTGCAATCTCAGACTTGAATTGTTTCAAGAGTCGCTCACTTACAATTTCAACTTCCATTCTTTTCACTGCTATCTTTGTCCCGTCTTGTAATTCCCCTTTGTAAACAATTCCAAATCCACCTCTTCCCAGTATGTTTTGCTCACTAAAATTGCTGGTTACTTCCCTCAAGATTTTAATTGAAAAAACAGTGTTTCCAACCCCAATGAAATGAATGTTACTTGTCCTAGCATCTTGAGATCTCATTGAACCAATTTTTCGTCGATGTATCATATGAGATTGTTTTCTTTTCCTCTTATACAAACAGAAGCTTAATCCAACAATAAAAAACCCGAAAGCTGCACCAGTCAATACAGAAACTAACACAATTCTAGTCTTGGAATTTTTACGGTTACCACTACCTCCAAAATGAATGTTGACTTTGTTGTTATCTAGAGGTGCTCCTAGGAAACTATCATCTCGTTCAATACAGGGTTCCCATTAGTTTTGACCATCACATTTTACCTGAACGTTGGTACTTTACCAGAAAGATGGTTGTTGGAGACATCTAACACATTAAGATTAGGCAGAGAAGTTAGCTCATTTGGAATAGTACCACTAAGAGTGTTATCAGAAAGGATCAACTGTTCCAGCGATGT
>SKCR01033263.1:0-84298 GCA_019454045.1 Zanthoxylum bungeanum
TATTGCAAGGGGGAGCTCTCAGATGAGAAGGCTCTTGTTTTACTCATGCCCCATCCGGAGCAGATTCAAGACCCCGAACCTATATTTGTCATTCCCATGTCCACAGTTCCTAAGGAAGTGCTGCTTGAGGCCCCTGTTCCCGAGTTAAAAGTCCCCGCAGCCAAATTCGAAGCTCCTCATGCCGACCAAACTGAAACCGAGATCCCATCTGTTGAACCTGAGCTAGAGGTTTTACCTCTAAAGCCTGACCAAGATGAACCAGTCGCCCTTGTGCGGGCTGTGGAATGAGGGTGACCCCAAAGGGGCCATGTGTAACAAACAATACATTTTTTTGTAATAATATTGACATTTCCCCCTTTTTGTGTTTTAATGAATGATTTACTTAGACCCGGCCACGGTTCCGGTTCCGAACCGGTTCCGGTTCCGGTTCCAACCGTTTTCGGTTCCAGTTCCGGAATTGGACCGGTTCGGTTGGGGTTCCACCCCAACTCGAACCGGTCCGAACCGGTGGAACCGTACGGTTCCACCGGTTCGGACGGTTCCAACCGGAACCGAACGGCTCCCTGCCAAAAAAAAAATAAAAGAATTAAAAAAAAAAAAATTTATTATATAAAATAAAAATTACTAATGTACCTCTAATAATGGTAATAAACGGTTATATTAGGGGCATTTTTGGTATCAAAAAAATTCTGAAATTCTATAAATAGGATTCATTTCATAATTTCATCACACCAAATTCTCAACTCTCTCATTTTCTATAATTCTCTTATTCTCAATCTTACTTCAATACATTCTCTTATAATCTTATATTCTTATTCTCAATCTCAATTTATTTAGTTGTTAATTTGTTAGCATTCGCATCGCAATTATTCAATTTTCTTATTTTTCTTCCTAATTTCTCAAAAAAATATGGCAAGCTCATCCGAGAACATAATGTCAAATATGCCAACCCAAGAGAGCGGCTCTATTGTCAGTGCACAATCACAGAGAAGAGAAGTTAAGGCTCGGTCCTCCGATATTTTCAAAATTCATTTTACTTTGGAACGCCTAGAAGATGGTTCACAATGAGAAATTTGCAACTATTGTGGGGTTATCTATAAATTTTCTGGTGGATACGGCAATATGATCAAGCACATGGAGAAACATCATCCGGTTGAATTTGGCATTGATACGACGCAGACTCAAATGGCCAGGTACGCATCATCTAGTAGAGGTACGAGTAGTGTAGATTTATTTAAATATTCTGATGCAAAAAATAGAGAAGAATTTGCGAAATTAACTTGTATGGCACATCTTTCTTTAAGCTTTGGTGAAAAACTTAATTTTACTAATTACGTGCATAATGCTTTAAACCCTGCTGCATGTAGAATGACTCGAAACACAAAAAAACGTCATATTTTCAAATTATATAAAGATGGTAAAATTATTTTAAATGAAATATTTAAAAAGATGAAAGGTCGTATTTCTATATGTTCTGATATTTGGAGTGACCATTGGCAAAAACACTCATACATGGGTGTGACTTGTCATTGGATTGATGCATATTTACCATGCAAAAACGACTTATTGCATTTAGAGTTTTTGATGACCAACATACTACACATAATATTTATAGAATGATGAAGGTAATTTTTTATGAATATGGTTTAGGAGAAAAAATTTTAACAATTGGATTTGATAATGCATCTGCAAATACTGCATCCATCAATGATTTAAAAGAAATATGTCAACCAAATTTAGGGGGTCGATTTTTTCATATTCGTTGTACATGTCATGTCCTAAACTTATGTGTGCAAGACGGTCTAAAATTATTATCTCCTTTCCTTGATCCAATTAAAATGGCACTTAACTGTATTTGGTCATATTCTCAAGTTAGGAGAGAATGGACCAAGTTTTGTAAAATAAATGGTATTAAACCGATTAAATTTTAGAGATGTTCCAACACGTTGGAATTCTACTTATTTTCTTTTATGTCAAGCATTTCAATACAAAGATGCATTATGTAGTTTTTTTTCTCAACATGTTCAAAATATCACACTTTATCCTAGTCAATGGGATATTTGTGAAAAAAATTTAGATATTTTAAGAGTATTTAATGATGCTACTTTAGTTTTTAGCGGTGTTTATTATCCTACAGCACATTTATTTCTTCTTGAGAGTTTGAATATTGTTGGCACTCTCGATGAGCATGTTGACAGTGACGACTCTAATGATCTTGTTTTGCTCGAAGCCATTACTGTTATGAAGGTAAAATGGTTGCATTATTTTAGAGAAATTCCTTTACTTTATCTTATTGTTGTTGTTTTTTTATCCTAGATTTAAATTAGAAGGTTTGAATGGTGGTTTACAAGCTTACTATGGTTATTTAGGAATATTAGATGACATTGATATTACGAGCATAATGACGAAATTAAGAAGTGATTTAATTATTTTATTTAATGATTATATTGTAAGATATAACTTAGGAACATTAGGTCAATCTAGTAGTAGCGACCGGTAATTCAAACAAGACTTAGCGCAGGGGATCGTTGGTTATTGCAACGAAATAAAAAATCTAGGGATACGACAACTAATAATCCTGAATTAGATAATTATTTATCTACAAATTTTGAGTTTTCTAATGAAAGTTTATGCAATAAAAATTTTAAAATCCTTGAATGGTGGAACCGGCATCAAAATATATATCCTGTTTTTTCTATTATTGCTAAAGAGATCTTGGCAGCACCTATTTCCACCGTTGCGGTTGAGCAAGCCTTCAGCTTGGGAGGTAATATATTGGAAGCTAGGCGATCTTCATTACATCCAAGCACTCTAGAAGCAACAGCTTGTGTGGATGATTGGACTCGAGCTGATCTGAGACAACAAGAAGATGCCCCCGATGATTTTGAAGATTTGTTCGAAAATACTTCTGCAACAAGTGCAAACGGAACCGGAGCCGAAGGATCAACTGATAATGATGATTGATAATTGTAAAATTATAATTTACAATGGGGATATGTCTTAAACTTGTAATGGAACTACGTGAGCTTTGATTCCTCTCACTTTGGAGGATACGTAGGCAACTTAAATTTTTAAAAATTTAAGCTCAAGCTCTTCAATGTAATAAATTTTTTTATTTATAAATTTAATCTCATTTTTTTTAATTAATAAATTTTTTTATTTAAGCTTTGATTCCTCTCATTTTTTATTTTAATTAATTAAAAAAATAAAATAAACATAACCGAACCGAACCGGTTCGGTTCCGGTTCGGTTTTAGGTTCCGGTTCCACTTAAGTGTGGAACCGGAAACCGACCGGTTCGGTTCGGTTCCGAACCGGAACCGAACCGCCGGCCGGGTCTAGATTTACTTTCTGCCTTCAATTCTTAGCATAATTCTCATTTTCCCACTTGTTAACTCGTTCTTCAGAGTCTGATCATGAAGGGAAATTCTAATCCCGACCAATTTGAATACGGCCATGGGGGAGATACTCCGACCTCATGCAGATGAAAATTCACTCGGTGGGATGTAACACGACCCCGAGCTTACAGAATACTTAGCTCCAAGGAAATGTTACTTCCCCGGACAAATTGAGATATGGCCATGGGGGAGATACTCCGACGCCATGCCTATGAAAAATCCAGACTTGGTGGGATGAAACCATACCCCGAGCTTACAGAATACTTGGCTCCGAGGAAATATTACCTCCCCATACCAATTGAGATCCGGCCATGTGGGAGATGCTCCGACCCCATGTCGATGAATAATCCAGACTCGGTGGGATGCAACCCAACCCCGAGCTTACAGAATACTTGGATCCGATGGAATATTACCTCCCCGGACCAATTGAGATCCGGCCATGGGGGAGATGCTCCGACCCCAAGCCGATGAAAAATTCAGACTCGGTGGGACGCAACCCGATCCCGAGCTTATAGAATACTTGGCTCCGAGGGAATGTTACCTCCCCAGACCAATTGAGATCCGGCCATGGGGGAGATGCTCTGACCCCATGCTGATTAATAATCTACTCGGTGGGACGTAACCTGACCCCGAGCTTACATAATACTTGGCTCCGAGAGAATGTTACTTCCCCGGACTAATTGAGATCCGGTCATGGGGGAGATGCTCTAACCCCATGCTGATTAATAATCTACTCGGTGGGACGTAACCTGACCTCGAGCTTACAGAATACTTGGCTTTGAGGGAATGTTACCTCCCTGAACCAATTGAGATCCGGCCATGGGGGAGATGCTCCGACCCTATGCCGATGAAAATCCACTCGGTGGGACGTAATCCGACCCCGAGCTTGCAGAATACTTGGCTCTAAGGGAATGTTACCTCCCCGAACCAATTGAGATCCGGTCATGGGGGAGATGCTCCGACCCCATGTTGATGAAAATCCACTCGGTGGGACGTAATGCGACTCTCAGCTTGCAGAATACTTGGCTCCAATGGAATATTACCTCCCCGGACCAATTGAGATTTGTCCATGGGGGAGATGCTCTGACACAATGTCGATGAATAATCGAGACTCGGTGAGACGTAATCTGACCCCGAGTTGGTAAAATACTTGGCCTCGGCTGAACGAATGCAACCCCGAGCTGGTAGAATAAATGGCATCGGTGGAACGAATACAGCCCCGAGTCAGTGGAATAAATGGCCTCGTCGGAACGAATACAACCCCGAGCTAGTGGAATAAATGGCCTTGGCGGAACGAATGCAATCCCGAGCCAGTGGAATAAATGGGACATCCACAAGGGAATATTTTCAACCTCTGATACTTTGCGAATCCTGGCGCAGACATCCCTTTATCGGGCATTCGAAAAAACAAAAAGTGGAAACATGACAAGGTTAGTACAGCGGATGTGACTTAACACATACTCCACGCAGACTCGAAAAGATAAATATTCGGGTTCCCCGAGGCAACGTCCTGCCTTGTGCTTCCCAAAAGAACATTCTGAACCTTATAATTCAGTGTCCCAGCTAACCGGACTACGGATCGGTGAGCGACCGAAGCCATGAATTAGGATCCATGTTGGGCGGGACTGGAGTCTGCAAACACTACGGGGAATAAGCATCCCCATGTTATGTTTTTCCTAATCCGATGCGGTTAGGCAGACTATCCATGAGGGAAGAAACCTCCTCGTGTTCACCATCCATTGAGGTTGCAAGAGTCACGGAGGCACTGGGGCCTTCGCCGCGCTGTGCACCTGGTCTTTCTCAACAGGACTCACCAACCAACTCGTAGGGGCAAAAACCTCATTGGGTCCGGTTTACCCGGGGTCACAATGGTCATAGAGGCCATCAGGCCGTCCCCGTGCCTTGTGCCTGGTGGTTCTCAATGGGATTCATCAGCCAACTCGCAATGGCAGAAATCTGCCTGGGTCTGGTTACCCAGGGTCACAATGGTCATGGAAGCCATTCGGTCGTCCCCATGCCATGTGTCAGGTGGTTCTCAACGGGATCGACCAGACAACTCACAGGGGTAGAAACCTCACTGAGTTTGGATTACCCGAGCTATTCCTAAAAAATATGAGTCAAGGGGTAATAATGCTTCGGCCTCATGGATTTGATAATGACACCCGTGATTGACGTGCCACGAAGGGTTCGCGCTTTTCCCACATGTACTTCATCCTTTGATGCGTTCTGGATCCTCAAAAGTGAAAGTATCTGGGTCGGAACACTTCCACCCCAGGGTTTGATAATAACACCCGGGATTGGCGTGCCGCGGGCTTGGTGTCCTTCTCAACTACTGAATTCGCCCCGAGTACATCCCAAGAATATTGAATATGTCTTTCGCATTCAATTAAAAAATAAGTAAAGTGGACAAGTTTTTAATTTAAAAGAGAAAATCTTATTCATATTCATAGGATTTATTGCCCTTCTTATAACTTTTTGCGGGTCATTTTAAGAGAGACTTTACAATAAATTATCTGACTCTTATCTAGCAGTCCGATTATACTCTTCCAGTCTGAACTTGATTTTGAAATTTCTGATGAATTTAACAGGGTTCTTTGTGCCGAACGCTCTGAAAACATCTATGTATAATGCATGTCTCTATCGGCAACTTGCACCCTGATTTCCGAGTGGTCCACCGTCAGTTTCTTGTCCCTTCATATCATCCCATGCGGCCACCTCATAATAGGCCGGTGACACTCATGGATACAGATCTAGTGCCCTGGATACGTATGTTCGCCTGCCGCTCCTTAAGGATTATCTTGGTCGTGAATCCGAGAACTCGGCAGGCCGACAAACGTCGCGCCTTCTCTTGGAGGAACTTGTTCGTTTATGAGTGGCGGTGTGCAAGTGTCACCCATTTTTGATGTTACATTTCATTTTGCAGCTCAACCCTAATGAGTGATTACTTGTAACATTTTTTACATTTCATTCCGCGGCTCATGGAGGAGAGCTACTGCTGATCTTACTCTTTGGGTGTTCCTTCCCTCGCCTTCGTCACCCTTGTCAATCCTCTTTCTTCTGGCTATCTCTTTCCTCTTTCCACTCGGACCGGCTTCCGCATGTTCCTCATTTCTCTTCTCTAGTTTTTACTGCTTTTCCGTCTAGGCCTTCACGAAGGTTTGGTTTGCCTCACTTTCCTTCTCATACTTTCTTTCATTCTCTCTATCCACTCAATCGTTGAACCCTCTGACGATCTGTGGTTCCGTCTCCTGCCATTGTCTACTACGTCAAATATTTTTTGCTCTTTCCCCACAGACGGCGCCAACTATTAACGGGTGATTTTCATTTCAGGGGTAAGTTTGGGATACTGCTCCCAGAACAATTCACCTCCAACCGTGTATTTGTTTGGTTATTGGGGCCCAAAAACAAACTTAGCATGAGATAAAAACGAACACAAAATCGACAAAGCATTTACGTGGTTCGGTGGAATAGATCCAACCTACGTCCATGGGAACAAAGTAGAGCACTGGTTTTATAACTGAACCGAGCTCAGCCGACCTCTTTTTCAATGGTGGTCAAGTATTACCGAGTGCTTAGTGTATTTTCTACAAGTAGTGCTTGAGTGAGATTTTGCTAACCCTTAGAAAATGAGATTACCCTCTCTTTATGTACTAAGGAAAAAATAACATTATTCATATATCTTTATGACGTCAGCCACGTGGATTCCCTGCTGATTGATGGGCTCTCTGCCCCAACTGCCTCGTCGAAAGCATGTCTGCCATCTGACTCTTCATTAAATCATTTTGTTTTGGGCACCATCACACTCAACAATCATGAAGACAGTCTGTAAATATCTTTCATGCGATGGTACATGTCAAGGGGAAATGTCCAAACGGTCCCGATCACATGTCGGGCGTCATGAGGACGGCAAAACATTATGTCGAACTAATCCAACTGCTTCCGACCTGACCCATAATATATGAGCTCATTCTTTCGATCCAGGAGAATGATAGGACTGAACCGAGCTACCAGTCTATAGTGATCGGGGTCGGCTTTGATGTTGTCGGTCTCTGATATTTGCACCATGCTATGTCATCGGGTCGGTCAAAATTAGGAGGTCAGGTCTGAATACTATGTCTGGTCAAAGAACGGTTAATACCCCCAGAATATTCGTCCTCCCAAAGAAGAAATTATCTCTCTGCCCTTGCCAAGCTGTTCAAAACACTTGATCACAAAAATCACCATCAACAAATAATTTTATAAAATAAATAGTTTGTAGATATGGGAAAATAAAATATTTGTAATGGAAGAATATAAAAAACTATACATTAATAATTTATTTTAAATATTAATAATTTATATGTTTAAGTATACAATATGAAAGATAAAAATACCCTAGACAACATAAAAAGAAGTGATTTCTCAATTTTTATATTATATATAGATAGATTATATATTTTTGCCTATAAATTATTGATCGGGATAAAATTTATTGCTGACATGACCACTTCAACAAAATCCATGACTACATCAATCTCACTCTTTTATTCTTATGTGGCCACTAAATTGATTTTTCAACCCATAATATCTATATAATAAAGGAGAATGGTGTTGGAGGAAAGAGAGTGTATCCAACGGCTCTCTTTATGTGGCTTAATTGACGGTCCAGATCATTTTATTGGTAATTGGAGGAAAGAGAGTGAATTGATTGATGGAAATGGTCAAAAAAATTAAAATTTTCAAATTAAAAAATAGAAAGTTAAAATAAAATCATTAATTAAAAAATAAAATCATTTAATTAAAAAATAAAATCATTTAATTCTATAACACCGTGCCGTAGGCACGAGCAAATACTGTAACATCGTGCCGTATGCACGGTCAAATACTGCAACATCATGCCGTAGGCACGAGCATCATTTAATTAAAAAATAAAATCATTAATTCTGTAACACCGTGCCGTAGGCACGAGCAAATATTGTAACAACGTGCCGTAGGCACGGGCCAAATAGTGTAACACCGTGCCGTAGGCACGGGCAAAAACTAGTATACGTATATGAATATAATTACTCTTATCTTATTTAATTGGTAAATTTCAATACTTAAAAAAGTTTTATAAAATATTTGGAGTTTTGGACATGAATCTCATCCAACGATTCACCTTTTTCCACTAATGATATATGAATTTTCTAATCAAAATAATATTTTTGATTTTAAAAGAATAACAATCTCTTCATCAGTTTATTAAATATCTATTAGGTCGAATTAGTAGATATAATATTGGATGCAAAGGTTGTGAGGGAGTGTTCAAGTTTTTCTAGTATATGTACGGTCTAATTGATATATAGATTTTCTTTATAATAAATTATATATAGATTGATGTAAAAAATTTATGACTGATCTTGTGTATTATATTATTCCATTTTTTAATTAAGAATGTATATTCACAAATACTATAAGTTACCACGTAATATCCTAATTCTCCTTATTTTATTAGATTTTATTTTAATTAGATTTAAATTTTAGATTTTCGTAAATACTTTTTAGAACTGAATGTCGACTTTTTAATTGTTTTATTTTCTACGACATGACCTTATTTATGAGATATATTTGTTTACGAACAAAAACAAAAACAACAAGAAGTCAACACCAATCTTTATTTGAGGGCCATTTTATTTTAATTAACAATTAGTTGGGGCAGAAGATTAATAAATAATATTATATTTATTAACAATCTTCGAAGAATAATGCCATGGTCCCACAGTCGAATGTGTTTGATCAATGTCAGTCAAACACTTCGGCGCGTTACTATAATAATTAAAATAAAATAAAAGAATAAAAAAATTAAAAAAAAAATAAATTCAAACCCAGAGTAAATCTTGGTGCAACAGTGGTATGGGTGACGTGGTACCAACAGCGAATTAAAAAATGACATGTTTAATTTAATACCTATTTTTTAGCTGTTTTTTAATTTTTTAGCACGCGTGACAATGAATGATTGGCTTGTTGCATGGATGACATGGTACCAATATTGTACCAAAGATTTTCTCCCATGACTTGTAGGTGAAGGAACCTTTTTCTACTGGGCATTTAATAAAGGGAAACATATTTTCGAGTACACATCATGGCGTTAGAAATGGGAAATTAACAAAACTATTAAAAAAAATTATATCATTTACGAAAATAAATCATAATGTTTATATTTTGTCAAAACATCTAACTTCTTCGAAACTAAGAATCGACTTCAAATCTCCGATATATAATATATATATATTAACCTTTTATTTGAAAATTCGGAGATCCGAATTGACTTCGGATCTCCAAAATTTTAATATTTTCATTTATTTATTTGTTTGTTTACAATATATGATTTGTATTTTATTTTTTATTATTTATTTTATGCAATATATGATTGTAGTTTTTTTATACAATATAATATATGATTTGTAATTGTTTTTTTGTTTTGTTTTTATTTTATTTTTTGCTTTTGGGACTTATATGTAAGTATCATATTTATAAATAAAATAAAAATAGTTAATTATACATTAAAATGAAAATAATATAAAATTACAAATCATCAAAATTAATATCAGTCAGTACATCATCAGGCTCATGATCCTTCTCAGTTGACATCCTCCTTAAAACTATAACACATCATCTAATGTATGCTTCATTCCCTTTTTTCGATCCTCCATTCACTTTTGTCGATCATTCATTCTCTGCAGGCGATCATCCATAGTCTTCTGTTGATCCTCAATCCTCGTCTGAGTCTCCTTTATTACAATGACGCGATCACATAATAAAGTGACTATGAGATCACCATCGACTACAAGATAAGAAGCATGAGATGGGCCAGCGCCATCTGCGCAGCACGACAACCTATCAGTCAGATAAATAAAAGAATTAAATGAATGAATCACTTTATCAATAAAAATATATAAGTTATTTTGTTATACTTGTCATGAAAATATCGTCTGCATATGTGCAATAGAGACTCCTCCATCGCATGAATCTCTGATTAATAATAGTCGGATGTTGAAAGGATGTCATCTCGTCATCCAAATTGAGCTCGAAATCCTGCATGAGACAAGTGATGACCATGCTCTAAGTAATGTCCGTCTTACTATGGCCACGAACCTGAAACCGATGCCTTATAATAAGGGTTCATATGTCCACCCTACGACTCTACAAAAACAAAATAAATTTTTAGAAATTATCTATAATACAAAATATAAATAAATTAATTAGTAAAATATTTTCTTACATGAAGTATGCGGTCTAGCAAGATGATGTCTAAAATAGTGATCTCGTACGCGTGACCGGTACATGGCATGATGATCAACTGAATGACATCCTTTATAGGTCGAATGCCTAGTTTGATGTGCCTCTGCTTCAACGCGTACAATTGGCCATCATAAAACAAGGAGTGCTCTTTCTCCGTGAGCCTCAGTCCCACCACTCTATTCATGACAGCCCTCTGATCAAGTCATGTTTTGTACTATCAGCCATCATAGGGGCCAAAATGCATATAATCCACAATCGGACACCCCAAGACCTCAAATATCATGTCAGACGTAATATCCAACCTCCGCCCGAACAACCAAGTCGAAAACTGAAATGGGTGCCTCTGGATCGATTCTTGGGCAATGTTACTGATGAACATCCAATATAATCGACCATATAATGGAGCATCTAAAGTAAAAAGACTGACTCATCTCATCTCGTGTAATAGGTTGATATGTCCATATTCGACAATATCTTTTATATCTACTACATGTACCCCAACAATAGATCGTGTTCTCCAACATTTTGGTATCGAGTGAATGCCTCCTAGTCGGCGAAGTAATAAGGAATCAAACTAGCCATTAACTTCGGATAAGAGTTCAAAGAATAGTAAGGAGATCTTAAGTCAAGTTTGGAAATCCTAAGTACTTCGGAGATCCTAAGAACTAATGGATAACTCGAAGATTTTTTATCGTATTCTGTTCACTTTGAAGACATCGGCTATTTATATTTAAAAACTTCGGAGATCCGAAAAACTAACTTCGTAGCTCCGAAATTTTATATCAAATGAATAAAAAAATATTAAAACTTCAAAAATCCAAAGTTAATTCTTCGGATCTCCAAAGTTTTAAATTAAAAAAAAAATAAAAATAAAAATAAAACTTCGGAACTTCGAGGTAGACTTCAGATCTACTTCAGAAAAGTTAGACATTTTGACAAAATACAAACGTTGTAATTCATTTTGACAAATGATAAAAAAATTTAGGCTACTTTTTTTAATTTCCCTTAGAAAAATATATTACTGTTTAATGATATTTATAATGGAAAATATATGGACATCTCCTATATTAGTTATGTGATGGCGCAATTTGAATATTAAACTCAGAAAAGCAAGTCCTACCCTATGGGATGACTCGAATCTTGAGATCTATTTCTTAATAGAAGAAGAGAGTAAAAATTTGAGAGTGGTAAAAGTGTTGATTAACAAACTTGATATTTGATGAGCACATGTTTTTATCCTTTCATTTTGAATAGTATTTTCTGTAATAATAGATCACTTGTGACATTTCATTTTCAAACCACAATATATATTCATCATTATCTTCAATTCATTGACTTGCAACGATGTGGGGTTTCAATTTTTAAAGCTCTTTATGAGTAGGACACAACACAACACTAATATTGTTCTTTTTCAAAAGAATGGATGATAAACTAAAAATGCACAAGCAAGGCAGCCAATTTCAATGATTCCAAATTGCCAGTTTCATCATGCAAAGCATAAGCATAAGCATACCAGGCTGTCATGCTAAAGCTACAAGCACTCAGCACTTATGCAAGATTTTGAGTATCAAATTCAAAGAGATTCAACAATTACGAAAACTGAAAACACACTATCTAGCATTCATGTTCACTTCAGTTATAAAAGCGTAATTGAAAGTCAAGAAGAGAAACGGAAAGCAAATATGAATCTACAAACTACTGGTGCAAGAGATAGTTTCAATCATCTTTTAAATTATTGTCGACTTTGCGATATATCAAGAGAGAAACATGAGAACTAAAGAAATAAGAAGATATAAAATTTCATGTTTCATGTGTTAGGCTCTCATACATTTAGATCATGAGTTCAAATTGGTTCAAAAGGAATCTACATGAACTCTCATTTGGACATCAAAACATGAAATTATCGAAAAAGAAAATTGATGAGCTGGGGCTCTTGGCCTCTTCTAACTCATCTAATCAAAATATAAGGTAAACAAGAGTAAATTATTTCTATATCCCAATTACAGAAGGAAACTCTATGCTGTTGCCACCCATGACTCAACACGCTGGTGAAAGTCAAAACACATTCAACAAACAGCATATGATTACATTGTGATCATCTATTACTGCAAACGGATTCACATACACAGCTCTTTATGATGAAAGCATATGGGAGCATGGGAAAAGCAACAACAGATTATTATGTGGCAGGCATACCCATTAGGAAGATATCTTCGTTGTAGCTTGATTTACGAGAGCTTTTGAAGGAGTCATAAGCTTTCTCTATTTCCTTCTCAGCAAAAATCCCCTCAGAGTGGCAATCAAAACAGCAATATGCTTTCTCACCTCTGCATGAAAACAAATGACACTCCAACCTCAGAGCTAATGCTAAACTTAGTTCAAGAGGGTGTTGTGAAGAAAGGTGTTTGAGACAAACCTGTAAATATAAATGTCTTCACCCTTTTCAAACTTTTTCTTGCACAAGTAACAGAAGCTAAAAAACTCGTCAGATGGATAATGGGTTAGACCATTTGCGTGCTCGGCCACTTGAGCCAATTCAACCCCCTGGTGTATCTTTTTATCAAAATTGATCAACTCATGAGTTTCACAATCTAAAATACAGTCACCAAAAATATGAGTTGTTCTAGGATTTGGACCATGCGAAATTATACAAGTATAATCTTCAGAAAGCTCTATATCGCGTGCAGAGAGAGAGCCTGCATGCACATGGCTAGAACCAATGGGTATTGGAAGCGAACTTGTTTTAACGAGCAAATCTCTGTCAATAACCAGAGGTGCACTCATTGTGATAGTTCTATCTGCTGAATAAAACATTTTGGAACTCGAATCCTGGTTTTGGGCGGAGCTGGTAAGAGATGAGGAAAATGATTCAGGTTCGAACAGGAATTCTCCATTTCCTATGACACCATTTGAGCTACCGAATGGGGGCTTGGGATTTTTGGTCGGCGAAAGTGGTGAAATCATGTAGTTTTGAGGCAAAGAATTGGACTTTGTAAAAGAATTAACAGATTCATTGCAATGCCTTGATGAATTAGAAATGTTAACCGTCACCTGCGATCCAAAAACAATATTGTTCCTCTTTAATGAATTACAAACTTCACCGGTTGATTTTTTTTCCTCAGCAAGAGAGTTTATGATGATACCAAGGCCTACCTCACTACTGTCCCACTTCTTCTGATAGCCATTTTGGGATGGCGATCTTGGAGACTTAACACTAAATGGATTACTAAGATTCACAAAAGCTCTGAAATCTAAAGGAGACGTAGGACTCCAAACAGTGTCGGATTCGGATGAACCTTTAGAACTCAGTCCTACTAGGAACCCAGGAATACTAAAAAGTGAGCTGCTTATTTGCCTTATGCCAAAACTATCAGACTGAATATTAAACTCTGAAACAGAATCAGCCATCACATTACCGCGAATAGATGTTTCCTGGGATTATCAAAAAACCTCCCTCGTCTTGAAAGAAAACCAGAAACGGATAACTGCATTTAGTTCAGTAAAAATCATCATTAACTAGTGAAAACAATGGCATTAAGCAATAAGCAATAAGCAATAAGCAGCATGCAGCAATCCACTATTTCAGCAATATACGGAAAGCAATGATAGCTAATCGAGCAACTCAAATGAAAAAATTTTCAATGGTGCATTTAGCTCAAAGGGTACAGGAACTTATAACTAAGATTGATAAAGCAAAGAAAATATGATCATAAAATTCATCTCAACACAATCTATAAGAAGTGCCACTTCAAAACTAAAACTAAGGGAGGCTGCAATTTTATTTTTTTTTCACAATGATAGAACTAAATCAAAACACTGATCATAATTTATTGGACCAATTATAAGTTCCATATAATACATACACCGAGATAAAATTGGAAAAATCAAATTAGATATACCCCTAATGATTATAAATTAACAAAATCCCAAATTAGCCACCAAAAATCTCATTGCACTGATTTTCAAAAAAGATCTAACTTCAATACATCAGGCATAAAGCGAAGCATGCTCATATGATTCGATCCAAAATAAAAACCAAAACTTTAAATCAAAACAATAATGGAGATAAATTACTAAGTCAAATGAGCTACAGGTTGATCAGACCCAGATGCACAAAAAAAAAAAAAAAAACATTAGATTCTCCTCAAATGAACCTCAAAATCAGCAAGCAAATAATTAAAAATAAATAATCAAACTGATTTCCAATCAAGACCCATTTTTTAAAGCTATAAAATAGGAAAAATGCACCCCGAAAAAGAACCCACCTAGTTTTCTACTCTAAAAAACTTGAAAGTCACAAATCAAGCAGAGAAAGATGGCCATTAACGAAGTGAAAAAGCTTGAACAGCAGCTCACAAACTCACTCTCTTTCACTTTCATAATACCATTTTTTTTAAACAAAAAATTATTTCATTTTGTGTTTTTTGATTATCTTGCATGCATCAAAATCAGAGAAACAGTGAAGAAGTGAGCTTCTGATATACTCTCTCTCTCTCTATCTCTCTCAGAGTCTCATGATTAATAGAGCCTATAGACCCAATACGTATTCCTATACGCTACGGTATTAATATACGTATATTCCTTGTTTCTAGGAGTGTGCATCGGTCGGTTCGGTCGGTTAATCCTTGATTTTTTAACCGTAACAGAAATTTTCGGTTAAATAAAAGTGTGACCGATTTAACCAATTTATGACACATAACCATTAACCAATTAACCATTATATTTCAGTCGGTTATGATTAATTCGGTTATTAACCAATCCAATAAATTAAAATTTAATATTTTTTATAATTTTAAATTTGTAAAATTATATATGATGTAGGTCGGTTCTACCGATTTTTTCGGAACGTTTCAACCAGTCGAACCACTGACGCATTAAATTTTTTGGATCACTAATTCGATCACATATCTGATTCTAAAAATATCAATTCTAACTAATATTTGATTAAATATATTTATATTTAATTACATGCGAGAGAAATATTTTTTAAACCCTCGATAATTGTCACGGTCTTAGATTTCCTTCCAAACCTGCCATGTTAGAAATTTTAAGGGTCACGAATCCACCACGATGCAAAATCTACACATTTGAAATTTTATATATTTTTACCTTTAAATTCTTGAGATAAATTAAAAAGAGTCAAAACCAAGCTGTTAATGCAGCTTGTCATTTGAATTTTATCAATTTTATTTTCAGGTAGTATTATCAAATCAATATAACTACAACCAATTGAGAGTTTACATGCAGACTATCTTAACTCTAAAAAATTAAAGGATTCGCACGCGCTAATATATATATATATATAATATATATATATGGTTTAATTTCGGTTAATCGATCGGTTCGGTTATATGAATCTCATAATCGTAACCGAACCGAATAACCGAAAAAGTTAAAAATTTTAACCGCAATAACCGATTTAACTGAATTAACCGAACCGTAATAAAAAAATGGGTCAGAACGGTTCGATTAATCGGTTAAAATCGATTAATGCACACCCCTACTTGTTTCCGAGTTAAAAGACAAAATATAAACTATTCGGTGTAAAACATTTAGACCGATAAGTGTGGTGTCATGCAAATCTGGCCATTTGTTTTTTGAAATTGTTAGAAATCTCGCCGTCGAACCATCATTTTCGGGCTTAAACAGAGCAAATAAAATTTACGTATAATAATTAACATTTATTGGGTAAGTACGTGTTGAAAAACACGGCAGCACCGAAAGTTGAGTGCAAGCTGTGTGGCAGTAAGCTTTGTGTGTGAGAGTTGGCAGCAAAGCTGGCAGCAAGTGTGCCAAACCGCGTGGCACTGTTCACGCGGTTTGGGCACTATAAAATGAGCCCTTCACCCATTGTAAATGTATCCCAAAAGTGTGTGTAAGCTCCAAGTAGAGAGCTTGAGAGAGTGTGAGGTTTTTTTTGTTAAGTTTCTAGTTGTAAACTTGTGTATTTATTCTTGATAGTAATAATTACAATTCGGTTTTTCCTCAAATACACTCTAAAGTGATCGGTGAATCACAACAAGTGGTATCAGAAGCTTTGGTTCTTCATTGGGATCGAAAAACCGAAGAACGGAGTTTGGTTCGGAAAATTCGAGTTCCGGAAAAGTTGTCAAAAATTCATTTTGAGGTTACCATCAGCTAGTTCAAGTCGAGACGAGCACGGTGGTATTTTCCGGCGACCAAACCGACGTCCCAGCAGGCCGTACGCGCCTTCTAGAGAGATTCCCACGCGCCATCACGCGCAGAACGCGCTTCACGCGCGAGCTGAAGGAAGAAGACGATCCGCGTGGCAACCACGTCAGCGCCACGTCACGCCCAGTCAGCGCACAGTCAGCGCCCAGTCAGCAGACACGTCATCCGCCACATCAGCGCCACGTCAGCGCCACGTGTCTGCCACGTCAGCAAACCGGTCCCACCTTGCCACGTCAGCGCCACGTCAGCATCCTGGTAAATTTCATTTTGCCCCCCGAAGTTTTGAAATTTACAGTTTTGCCCCAGAACTTTTAGGAATTTACAAATCAGCCCATGTGTCGGATTTAGACCAAAGAAATGTCTATTCCACCATTTTCGACCGTTCCGGACGCAACGGTGACCTCCGATTTGTGAAATTCAGACCCGATTTTTGTGTATTCTCATTTTAAACTTTAAAACTTAAAATGGAGATGGAGGATTCTCATTCTGGTGCAATGATTAAACTGGCTGCCACTAATTACTCCATCTGGAGACCTAGGATGATAGATTTTTTACATTGTAAAGATCTGTTTGATGTCATCGAGTTGAAGGGAGTGAAATCAGAGTCTGTTAAGGAGTGTGACTGGAATAAACTCAACAACAGAACCTTGGGTCAGATTAGGCAGTGGATCGGTCACAGTGTCTTCCACCACGTAGCACAGGATTCAGATGCTTACAGGATGTGGATAAAGCTGGAAGACATGTTCCAGGCCAAGACAGCTCGAAATAAAGCCCTGTTAATGAGGCGTTTGGTGAACCTGAAGCTACGGAGTGGAACTTCCGTTGCAGAACACACCAACGAGTTCCAAAGCCTGGTGAACCAATTGTCTGCAGTAGACATGCAACTGGCAGATGAAGTACAAGCCCTCTTACTACTCAGTTCCCTTCCTGATAGATGAGAGACATTGGTGGTTACTCTCAGCAATTCCGCTCCATGAGGTAAAGTTACCATGCCTATGGTAAAAGATGCTCTGTCGAATGAGGAGTCCAGGAGAAAAGATGTTGGCTCAGAACAGACAGAAGCCTTCGTCACAGAGACTCGAGGAAGACATCAAAGAAGAGATGGAGAGAGAGGCAGAAGCACAACCAGGGGTAGATCCTCAGATGGAAGGAAGTCTACCTATAAGTGCTACCATTGTGGCATTGTAGGCCACCTAAAGAAGAATTGCCGAAAACTGCAACGAGCGCAGAGAGAAGGCAATCACCAGCCGAAGAATGACGAAGGAGAGACACTGGTCGTTGTCCAAGCAGATGTAGCAATATGCTCCATACAGGAAGAAACATGCCTTCACAACGCAACCCAAGATGTTGAGTGGGTGGTAGATACTGCAGCATCCTACCACGTCACTCCTCACAGGGATTTCTTCACAACATACAAAGCAGGAGACTTTGGAGCAGTGAAGATGGGAAATATCAGTTCCTCTGGGATAGTAGGAATGAGTGATATTCAGTTGCGGACAAATGTCGGGTGTACATTGATCTTGAAGGATGTCCTGCATGTTCCAGAACTTCGGCTGAATGTACTCTCGGGAATAGCTCTTGACAAACAGGGCTATGAAAATCACTTCAGAAATGGCACATGGAGAATGACGAAAGGTGTCATGGTTGTCGCCCGAGGACATGCTTGCGGCGCATTATACAAGACTCATGTGAAGATTTGTGCAGACAGTCTCAATGTAGCTGAAAAGAGGCTTCTCAAAATCTGTGGAACCAGAGACTCGGACACATGAGTGGGAGAGGGTTGTCTACCCTGAACAAGAAGGAGCTTACCAAGGATGCTGCACGAGACCCTTGCAACCACTACTCAATTGGTAAGCAACGCAGAGTCTCATTTGATTTCTCTTCAGAGAGAAGATCAGAGTTGCTCAGTCTGGTGCACTCTGATGTTTGTGGTCCCTTGGAGGTTGATTCATTGGGCGGTAACAAGTATTTTCTGACTTTCATCGATGATGCTTCACGGAAAATCTGGGTGTATTTCCTCAAGACAAAGGATCAGGTCCTAGATCAGTTCAAGCTGTTCCACGCCATGGTAGAGCATGAAACAGGGAAGAAGCTGAAATGCCTTCGCACAGACGATGGAGGCAAGTACAGTTCCAAGGAGTTCGAAGCCTACTGCATGAGACATAGCATTCGACATGAGAGAACTGTTACACATACTCCACAACATAATGGTGTCGCTGCAAGCATGAACCGCACCATTATGGAGAAAGTCAGAGGAATGATCAGTATGGCTAAGCTGCCAAAGCCATTCTGGGGAGAAGCTGTTCGTGCTGCCTGTTACCTGATCAACAGATCACCATCTGAACCATTGAACTTGGAGATTCCGGAGAAAGTGTGGTCTGGTAAGAATCCCTCATACACTCACCCTAGAGTATTCGGTTGTTTAACCGTTGTATATGTATCCAATGAGCTCAGGGAGAAGATCGATGCAAGGACAACTCCATGTATATTCCTAGGCTATGGAGATGAAGAATTTGAATACAGACTATGGGATCCGAATGTGAAGATGGTCATCAGAAGCCAGGAAGTAGAGTTTCTTGAAGACCGAACAATTGAAGACATTGAAATGCCCAGAATGTCTTCCAATTCCAGTGCCAACAGAAATCCAGACCCAGCACCAGCACGATTGGCCACAGATATGGTGCACGAGGAAATTCCAGAAGCAGAACCAGATGAGGCAGATAAAGATGTTGAGCAGGGGGAGACACAGCCTGTTCCATCGGAGATTACAGAAGAGAGTGTTGAGCAGGGGGAGCCGCAACCCACTCCACTAGAAGCTGTAAGATCATTCACAGAGATGGATGATGATAGACCTCCTGAAACCAGTGGACCTCAGACAAGAAGATCTGAACGAGGCAGGATTCCATCAACCAGATATCCGGGATCCGAATATATTCTGCTTACTGATGTGGGGGAGCCAGAGAGTTTCCCAAAGGCAAGAAGGCACTGAAGAACAAATGGGTGAAGAAACATGACAGCAAAACTGTGCAGAGACACAACAGAAGATTACTGTGCACAGACACAGTGGATTGTACTATGCAGAGACATAGCAGGAGAATACTGTACAGAGATGCAGTGAAGTGTGTTGTGCAGAGACACAGCCGACATGTCAACAAAGGAACGATGATCGGGACAAGCTAGAGTTGTGCAGAGACATAACCGGGATAGTTTTCAGATGGCGATTGTTTCAGATACAGAGAACTACGATTGGCTTGATCCCAACTCGGGGTACGTAGGCAGTCAAACAGATGCAGCCAGGGGAGGATCCTTTGGAGGATCCGATTTGGGTGATTGATGGTCGGCTCAGATTTTGGAAAAATCTTCACCGAGGGGGAGATTTGTTGAAAAACACGGCAGCACCGAAAGTTGAGTGCAAGCTGTGTGGCAGTAAGCTTTGTGTGTGAGAGTTGGCAGCAAAGCTGGCAGCAAGTGTGCTAAACCGCGTGGCACTGTTCACGCGGTTTGGGCACTATAAAATGAGCCCTTCACCCATTGTAAATGTATCCCAAAAGTGTGTGTAAGCTCCAAGTAGAGAGCTTGAGAGAGTGTGAGGTTTTTTTTGTTAAGTTTCTAGTTGTAAACTTGTGTATTTATTCTTGATAGTAATAATTACAATTCGGTTTTTCCTCAAATACACTCTAAAGTGATCGGTGAATCACAACAGTACGGGCATGAATTTACCTGAGATATGAATACACCAATATTGTCCCAGTTAAAAAAAATGGAAAGGTTACAAATTTTTTTATGAAATTTTGATTAACCCATTTAAAATTCATTAAATTCAGCTTCATTTAAGGATTTCTATTTGAGATATGAATACACTAATGTTAATTTTTATTTTTTAAACAAATAAAAGAGAGAGAGTTTTGTCACCTCAATTCGCTGGAACGTCGATTTCCTGTGTTACTATCAAATTGGGATTACTACGCATTTAGATTTAGAATGTTGCTTTAAAAATTCAACCCGATAAGAGATGTGAGATTTTTATATAAAATAATAATAACAATAATAATAATAATAATAATTCGTTATCGGCTTAAATTAAGTATTCAAGAAAGGTGACTTGTTGATACAAGGTTCAGGATTTGATCTTGGGTTCTGGATTAGAATTCATAGAGTGCGTTTCTTATAAGAAGTTAAGACGGCCGAGTATTTTAACTATTTCGTCTAAGTACGGAATAAATGATTCGGCGGTGAAATTTTCAACGATTTTTAAAAAAAAGTCTTGAATTATCCATAAAACATAAAGAATAAAAAGAACCCGAATACTACAGATATCTGCGATAGATGTCCAAAAAAGTTTTTACCCCTGTGTGTTGGCATGTGGATTTCTTTTGTTATATTAGTAAGATAAAAATTTGGTGTACTGCATATGAATAAGAGTATAATCTATGTTAAAAGTTAATTACCTTTCATTATAACATATGAAAATAAAATTAAAAAAAAAAGTCCCTTATAAAATTACTTATATTTTGAGTTGAAAATTTTAATTATTAAGTGAATTCATTATATATTGTATTGTATGAGCGGTTTTCTTTGTTGTAAAAAATGTAATTTGATTTTTTTTATTATTATAATAGGTATAAAATAAATTATAAAGATTAAATGCGAGATGGTATACTTGAAAAATAACCATATTCAAAATTTGAATTGCCAAATAACATTGTTCACAAATGATTTTAGTTCCAGGGGTAATATCGGGATAGTGCTCCTGAGACAATCCTCCTCCAACCGTGAATTTGTTTGGTTATGGGGGACCAAAGACAAATTTAGCAGAAAACGAAACACACACAAGATTGACAAGAGGATTTACGTGGTTCGGCGGAATAAATCATGCCTACGTCCATGGGAACAAAGTAAAGTGTTGATTTTATTACCAAACCGAGCTCGGCCGACCTGTCTTCAAGGATGGTCTAATGTTACCGAGTTGTTTGCCTTTTTGTAGTGTTTTTACAAGTGGTACTTTTTATGAGATCTTTGCTAACCAACTTATACAAATGAGACAACCCTCCTGTTATATACTAAGAGAAATACAATACTATTCACATATCTTTATAACGTCAGCCACGTAGATCTCCGGCGGATTGACGGGCTCTCTGCCCCAACTGCCTCGCCGAAAGTAAGTCTGTCATCTGACTCCCGGTCACATCACGCTGTTCTATACACTGCCACACTCAACATTTATGATGACAGCATGTAAATGTGGTACATGTCAGAGGGAAAAGTCCAAACGGTCATGATCACACGTCGGACGTCATGAGGACGGCCAGGCAACGAGCCGCACTATGCCAACTACTTCCGACCTGATTCGAAATATCTGATATCAATCTCCCGTTCTATGAGGAAGGATAGGACCGATCCGAGCTACCGGTCTGAACTGGTCGGTCTCGGCTCTGATGTCGTCGGTCTCTGAAACCTGCACATGTTGTGTCCTCTGGTCGGTCAGATTCGGGGGAGCCGGGTCCGAACTCTATGCCTGGTTGAAGAGGGACTAATACCCTCAGGTCATTTGTCCTCATCAACCGAGAAATTCCATCTATGCTCTTGTCGTACTTCAAATACTTCGTCACAAAAAACACCATCAACAAACATGTTATATGACCTTTTTAAGATAAAGATTGGGTTATGCTAAAATTGATTTTTATTTTATTTTATTTTTATCCTATCTCTCTAATATTGGAACTTGGGTGGCTAATTATAAATTATTTAAAAATCACTCGGTCGATACTTTAAAGAAAATTGGTAAGTGTTAGGTATTTTATATAACACGCAGATACATGTATCGCACAAGTAATATAAAATATTGATCCCACATAGAATTATTATTAATGTCAAATATTAAATTATCACCACCCTAATTTTATTTAGACTCAATATGGAAGAAAAATGTATTAACTAATAATTAAAGTAAAAGAAAAACAAATTGAAGCAAGTTAAAGTAATAAGGTAAAGATAACCTAAATCAAAATTTTCCCTTAATTTTTTTCTCCTCTCTTTATAACTGATCAACTATGATGAAATATTAATCTAGAACACGAAGTTATCTACAAGCTCTTCCAATGGTCAAGAGAAATGTCCAACTTAGTTTAATAAACTATATATCTATGATAATTAATCTAAGTCAAACTTATGATCAGATTCAAATTATGGCTACGCATGCCCTACATTTATATTCATATCATGCATAGAAATCTATTTAAAAGAATGAGATCACGCATTATCAATTCTCAGGGTTAAACTAAATTTTTTTTTCCAAATTCTTTAAGGTTTACCACATTGTGGGACACAGGAATCTGGAGGACGCATGCTGTCCCGGGCTCGCGGCCCGGTCGGGAGTACGGAGTAGCCACGGGGGACTAAACCGGAGAATAATGGAGTCGCCACCCGGTGTGAACCGGGAAAATGAGATTTAAGGCCGCACTCACCCCTCGCAAGGGAAGACCTCAAACCGTTGGGTTCGGAATGGTCCCTTACTCATGCCACTTGTAATGAAAGGATTTATGTAATAATTTAATCAGGCTTAAGTAGCACTTATTTCCAGGAGTATCATGCTTCTAAATTCACATGTACAAAATAAAACTTACATATATTTCACATCTAAGATTGCATGCTTGGAAGTACATCAAAGGAGCGACAAACATACAACTTCATTGGACATATTATATTCAAGAAAACACAAGCACACATACTAACCACACAAGCATACATGTGAGCACCTCCTCAAGTGGTACGTGGAATTATATCCCAAGTACAGACCGTACTACCGTCCATTCGGAATCGGCTACGGAATTTATGTCTGGGTTTCCATCCGATATACCACAAGAAATAATACTCAAATGTTATCATGACATAGGTATATGAATTGTAATACATTAAACAGATTGTATTCATACATGTGGGGATAGCTACTAGGAAAACTATGTATGAAATCTGATGGAAAGGACTCAGTTCAGTGGGTGCGCGTTCGCGTAGCGTTTGAAAACGCGTTCGAACGGTAAACAGAAGGTTCGCGTTCGTGTAGCGTTCGAGAACGCATTCGAACGGAACCAGACCTGATGCATGATGAGACTAAGAGAGTGCGTGTGCGTTTGCGTAGCGTTCGAGAACACGTTCGAACGGTAAACAGAAGGTTCGCGTTGTTGTCGATCGAATGGAAACAGACCTGATGCATGATGAGACTAAGAAAGTGCGTGTGCGTTCGCGTAGCGTTCGAGAACGCGTTCGAATGGTAAACAGAAGGTTCACGTTCGTGTAGCGTTCGGGAACACGTTCGAACGGAACCAGACCTGATGCATACAACACAAAGAATAAAGGCAACAATGTCAAGCTCAGTATGTCCGATTAAACGTATCTTGCATTCAACCGAACACACATCAACCGGCGCGGCAAAGCATCGTGGTAAAGGGCTTTAACCCCTCCCCGTAGGGGATCTTTCATTCCACTTACTAGCCCATGCGCTCGATTGAATCATGCATACAAAGAATAAAAGCAATAATATGAAACGTAGTATGCCCGATTGAACGTGTCTTGCATTCAACCGAACACACGTCAACCGGCGCGACAAAACATCGTGGTAAAGGGCTTTAACCCCTCCCCGTAGGGGATCTTTCATTCCACTAACTAAGCCCATGCGCTCGATTGAATCATGCATACAAAGAATTAAAAGCAATAATATCAAACATAGTATGCCCGATTGAATGTGTCTTGCATTCAACGAACACACATCAACCGGCGCGACGAAAGTATCGTGGTAAATGGCTTTAACCCCTCCCCATAGGGGATCTTTCATTCCACTTACTAAGCCCATGCGCTCGATTGAATCGTACGTAAATAAGCAACATGCAGAATTCAAGTGACGAACAATAAATAAATAAATCAAAGCAACATGAAACAAAAGAAGGTGCCGTTTACTCAAGCGGTACGTGGAGTTGTATCCCAAGTACAGACCGCACTACCGTCCATTCGGATTCGGTTACAGAATTTACGTATGGGTTTCCATCCTATATACCACAAGAGACTACACTCTTTCATTCATCCATACCCACAACACGCATCATACACACACAAGATTCAAAAAATAATTGAAATGCAGTCAAAATAAATAACAAAAATCGAATAAAGATGAGTGTGGAAAGTACCCTCAGGTCTAACCTTTTAAGTCGTCTTCGGACTTGCGTTTCGCGGAGATCGGAAGGGGTAAAAGCTCCTTATTCTTTTGGTTCACTGGTTCAGCGTCTTAGCTCACTGTTTTGCTGCTTTGCTCGCCGTCTGGTCTCGTTTTGCCGTGGTTCGATCTCCGTTTTGCTGCTGTTTGGTCTCTGCTTTGCTACTCACTGTTCAAGTCACCTGTTTTGATGTTTCAACGAACTGTTTCGAGTGTTTTTCGTGGTTTTTTTAGTGTAGTATTGTGTGGTTATTTCAAGGGTTATAAGTGCAGTTTATGTTACTTTTTTAAGGGATTTTAGGGACTGTTTTGGGAGTGGTTTGGGCTGCTATCCAGGCGTGTGTTTCAAGGGCTGTTTGGGGTGTGTTTGGGCTGCTGTTGGAGGTATATTTTCGGTGATGGAGGGCTGCTGTATGGGGGAGATTTTCGGTGATGGGTAGAGGTTTAGGGGGGTGCTGTTTTCGGTTATGGAGTGGAGGAGATGAAGGGAATTGTTTATGTTCTTCTTGTTGCTATTGCCATGAGTGGCTAAGGCTCTTTTTGTTGTGATTTTTGTGTGAGTTATCTGTATGAGCTAGAGGATGCATGTCTTGGTTAGGGGTTGTTTATATAGAGAATGGTTAGGGGCTTACCTTGTCTCACAAGGAAGAGATTTTGGCATTAAAGAGAGGATATGAATTGGTGTTAGACAAGGAAAGCAATGGATTTGATGGAGAAGATTGGCTTAGATTAGGAAGTTGAATATTTGATTGTCTTGGTTTAGGAATACAATTTGTTAGATTATGAAGTCAATATTTTTAATTGGTTATGATTGATTTTAATTAGGCATGACATTTTTTTAATTTGGTATGTGATTTTTAGATTTGTTTTGATTTCACCATGTGTTAAACATGTGTTTTAAGTGGGCTTGGGAGTGGGGCCAAGGCTTGGGCGAATTGGGCTTAATGTGAGGCTAGCAGCAAAACCAGAATTACCGACACCGTTCGAACGCCTCCTCGGACGCGGCACGAACGCCCGCAATCTGTTTGGAGTTCGAACGTATACACGAACGCAGCACGAACGAAAATGTGAACCTTGTTTATTCTGAATTTCCCCTTCCGATGTCCGTTTTCCGTGACCTCCGTGACTTAAAAGGTAGTGTCTCCAAATGAGACTCATCATAGGGACTTATGTGCAAAAATGCAGTGCCTACACACATCTTCAAATTCTCCAATTTTTTTATTCTTAATCCTTATTTGATCTTCTTGTTTTTGGTTGTTCTTGACTGATTGTTATATTTAGATAGTGTTTTGCTCTAAAAAATACTTATTTTCCTCTCAAAAATCGTATGTGAAGTAACTCTTAAACGTTCCCATTATATAAATTTCAAAAAAATAAGTCCATGCGCTCGATTCAACCGGCGCGGCAAAGCATCGTGGTAAAGGGCTTTAACCCCTCCCCGTAGGGGATCTTTCATTCCACTTACTAAGCCCATGCGCTCGATTGAATCATGCATACAAAGAATTAAAAGCAATAATATCAAACGTAGTATGCCCGATTGAACGTGTCTTGCATTCAACCGAACACACGTCAACCGGCGCGGCAAAGCATCGTGGTAAAGGGCTTTAACCCCTCCCTGTAGGGGATCTTTCATTCCACTTACTAAGCCCATACGCTCGATTAAATCATGCATACAAAGAATTAAAAGCAATAATATCAAACGTAGTATGCCCGATTGAACGTGTCTTGCATTCAATCGAACACACATAAATCGTCGCGGCGAAGCATCGTGGTAAAGGGCTTTAACCCCTCCCCATAGGGGATCTTTCATTCCACTTACTAAGCTCATGCGCTCGATTGAATCGTACGTAAATAAGCAACATGCAGAATTCAAGTGACGAACAATAAATAAATAAATCAAAGCAACATGAAACAAAAGAATATGCCGTTTACTCAAGCGGTACGTGGAGTTGTATCCCAAGTACAGACCGCACTACCGTCCATTCAGATTCGGCTACGGAATTTACGTATGGGTTTCCATCCTATATACCACAAGAGACGACACTCTTTCATTCATCCAATACCCACAACACGCATCATACACACACAAGATTCAACAAATAATTGAAATGCAGTCAAAATAAATAACAAAAAATCGAATAAAGATGAGTGTGGAAAGTACCCTCAGGTCTAACCTTTTAAGTCGTCTTCGGACTTGCGTTTCGGGGAGATCGGAAGGGGTAAAAGCTCATTATTCTTTCGGTTCACTGGTTCAGCGTCTTAGCTCACTGTTTTGCTGCTTTGCTCACCGTCTGGTCTCCGTTTTGCCGTGGTTCGATCTCCGTTCTGCTGCTGTTCGGTCTCTGCTTTGCTACTCACTGTTCAGGTCACCTGTTTTGTTGTTTCAACGAACTGTTTCGAGTGTTTTTTCGTGGTTTTTTTAGTGTAGTTTTGTGTGGTTATTTCAAGGGTTATAAGTGCAGTTTATGTTACTATTTTAAGGGATTTTAGGGACTGTTTTGGGAGTGGTTTGGGCTGCTATCCATGTGTGTTTCAAGGGCTATTTGGTGTGTGTTTGGGCTGCTGTTTGGAGGTATATTTTCGGTGATGGAGGGCTGCTGTATGAGGGAGATTTTCGGTGATGGGTAGAGGTTTAGGGGGGTGCTGTTTTTGGTTATGGAGTGGAGGAGATGAAGGGAATTGTTTATGTTCTTCTTGTTGCTATTGTCGTGAGTGGCTAAGGCTCTTTTTGTTGTGATTTTTGTGTGAGTTATCTGTATGAGCTAGAGGATGCATGTCTTGGTTAGAGGTTGTTTATATAGATAATGGCTAGGGCTCTACCTTGTCTCACAAGGAAGCGATTTTGGCATTAAAGAGAGGATATGATTTGGTGCTAGACAAGGAACGCAATGGATTTGATGGAGACAAGATTGGCTTAGATTATGAAGGTTGAATATTTGATTGTCTTGGTTTAGGAATACAATTTGTTAGATTATGAAGTCAATATTTTTAATTGGTTATGATTGATTTTAATTAGGCATGACATTTTTTTAATTTGGTATGTGATTTTTAGATTTGTTTTGATTTCACCATGTGTTAAACATGTGTTTTAAGTGGGCTTGGGCGTGTGGGCCAAGGCTTGGGCGAATTGGGCTTAATGTGAGGCTAGCAGCAAAACCAGAATTACCGACACCGTTCGAACGCCTCCTCGGACGTGGCACGAACGCCCGCAATCTGTTTGGAGTTCGAACGTATACACGAACGCAGCACGAACGAAAACAGTGAACCTTGTTTATTCTGAATTTCCCCTTCCGATGTCCGTTTTCCGTGACCTCCGTGACTTAAAAGGTAGTGTCTCCAAATGAGACTCATCATAGGGACTTATGTGCAAAAATACAGTGCCTACAGTCGCCCCCACTTTGATGGGACTTGTGTAATGTGTAACAGTGACAATCCTATCAAAGTTATGCAATGCATTTTCACTTACCTGGCTCGCCAGCTGCCACTTGACTTACCATATGTTGAGTTGAGTTGATTTGGTGGTGAGGTGCTGCGACCCCTGGTTCATTCCCGAACCGTGCTCCATTTAGAGCGTCATTTTCGGCATCTTTTGTGTGTGTGCTCCATTTTGGAGCGCCATTTTCGGCATTTGTTGTGTGTGTTCCATTTTGGAACGCCATTTTCGGCCTTTGCTGTGTGTGCTCCATTTTGGAGCGCCATTTTCGGCATCTGTTGTGGTAGCGGTCCATTTCCGTACCTGCTGTGCGAGAATGTGGCTCATTTTTGAACCGTTATTTGATGAGATGGTCTTTGCCGCTACAAACCTGCGAACACAAAACAAACATTGCATGTATGTGACATGTATGCATGTATGCATGTATATGTATCATATTCCGATGGGTTAGGCCTTCCTTGGTCCATTTCCGAACCGTGCTCCATTTTCAGAGTGCCATTTTCAGCGAGATCTGATAATGGTCCATTTCCGAACCGTTGCTCCATTTTTAGAGTGCCATTTTCGGCAAGTGATGAGATGATGGTCCATTTCGAACCGTGCTCCATTTTCGGAGTGCCATTTTCGGCGAGATGAGATAATGGTCCATTTCCGAACCGTTGCTCCATTTTCAGAGTGCCATTTTCGGCAAGTGATGAGATGATGTTCCATTTCCGAACCGTTGCTGATGGGAGATTGTCCATTTCCGAACCATGCCTGATATGAGAGTGGTCCATTTCTGAACCATTGCTCAGGAGAGATAGTCCATTTCCGGACCAATACTGATATGAGAGTGGTCCATTTCCGAACCGTTACTGATAATGATGTGGTCCATTTTCGAACCGTTGCTGATGAGAGATAGTCCATTTCCGAACCGTTGCTGATGAGAGATAGTCCATTTCCGAACCATTACTGATATGAGAGTGGTCCATTTCCGAACCGTTGTTGATGAGAGATAGTCCATTTCCGAACCAATACTGATATGAGAGTGGTCCATTTCCGAACCTTGCTCCATTCTTGGAGTGCCATTCCCGGCTTGTTCATTCCTGAACTATGTTTCCATTCTTGGAGTGACATTCCCGGCTAAATTGATACTGATGCTGATGTGGGCCTCGTTCCTAGAGTGATGCTGATGTGGGCCTCGCCCCCAACTGATACTGATATGGGCCTCGCCCCCAACTGATACTGATATGGGCCTCGCCCCCAACTGATATTGAAATGGGCCTCGCCCCTGGGACTCATCCCCAAGATTGAAACCGATATGGGCCTCGCCCCCAACCGATACTGATATGGGCCTCGCCCCTAGACTGATACTGATATGGGCCTCGCCCCCAACTGATACTGATATGGGCCTCGCCCCCAGACTGATACTGATATTGGCCTCGCCCTCAGACTGAAACTGATTCATTTCTGAAACTGACGACATTTTACTGTTGCTGCTTCTGATTGGCTTGTCTTTGCCGCTTTATCTTTTTCTTCTTTGAAACCTGTGAATACAAAACAAGAAAAAGATTGCAGGTATATGACGTGTATGCATGTATGCATGAATGTGTTTCTATTCTGTTGGGTTAGGTCTTCCGCCAATTCCTCCTCAGGCAAAGTATTGCTTCAACCTTTCCACTTTAATCGGCTCGGTGAACTCATTCCCTTCCAAGTCCGATAGTCTCACTGCCCCATTTCTCAATTTCTGAATGATCACCATATCTTTTCTGCTTGCTGCTTCCGGGAATTCCCCGCGTTCTAAACATCACTGAATTTCATAGTACCAAGGTTGAATGTTTTTATCAAATATACTCATGTTGCCGGTTGAAAGGAAGAGATTAAGTAAGCAAAACAAACGTCTTTATTATTATTAAGAAGAGGTTCGAACGAAGAGGCAACATCAATGTCTTTATTAAAAATGCAGGATCAAATAAACTAGGAGGAATAACTTCATCATTCGCAGCATTGCCTTCTTCATTGGCCTATGGTTCTCCACCGTTGTCATCCTCTATTCCTATGAATGAAGCTGAGTGGTTGAGAGTTTGGAGGACAAGGGTTTCAGGTAGGCCAGAGTTGATCATGTAGTTGGGTAGGGGATTTCTGTGTGCGTTGGGTTGTTCTCTTTCTGGGTCAGGTATTTTGTGGGAGTCAATGAGGTTTTGGATCTCGTGCCTAAGGCGGGTGCAGCTATCAGTTTCGTGACCCCTTCTCTGATGGAAGTGACAATACAGGCTTAGGTCAAGGTTGGGTGGTACATGGTTTGGAATTGGTTTAGCCTCTAAGGGTTCCAAAAGTCTTTGCGCCTTTAGCTTTTCGAACACCTTTGACATAGGTCTACCAAGATTGGAGAATCGCCTATTTCTGACGGTAGCGACCTCGGCCGTAGTGGGCTTTGTCTCAGAATGCCCCCCAAAAGTTCTTTTATTCTGGCCATAAAACTTTCTGTTTTCAGCCTCATCTTTTTCAATATCCATAACAGTCTCTCTCAACTGTCAGAAATCCACAATCATGGAGGTCATCCTCCTCAGTTTGCCATAAATTGAGGGCTTAGTACCCTTGATAATCATCTTAATCTGGTCTTTCTCTGAAGGCCGAGTCTGCATTTTCAAAAGTTGACCTCTCCAGCGGTCTACATACTCTTTGAAGCTCTCCTCCGGCTTCTGCTTAGTGTTCTCCAAATCTCGGAGTGACAAATCAATCTCCAAGTCTGTAACATACTGCATTAGAAAAGCATCAGCTAGTTCCCTCCAATCTTCCTTAACCTTCTTCTCAAGGCTATGATACCAAACCACATGTGCCCCCTCGAGTGACATCCCAAACATATTTTGGACTTGGCGCTGTGATAGGCCCACTGAACTCATGACTGAGACATATTGCTGCAGATGGACTCTTGGGTCTCCATTCCTATTAAACTTGGCCATGTCCGGCATTTTAAACTGAGCTGGCAGCTGTTCTCCGAAGGTCATTGCCCCATAATCTAACAACTCTTTATGTTTACCCCTCATTTTGCGGGTAACTGTTTCAACCTGATCCCGAAGCTTCTGAAATTCTGCCTGAGACCCAATCAATTTGCCTGTTGCATTCTCTGCCATGTCATCATCAAAAGTGGGGATATCATCCCCCAACCCATTCGAAGGCTCCTCGCACCTTACATTCTCAGAATTTCCCCCAGCACGGGGCACAACCATATTTGTCATTGCAGTAGTCAAGGCTTGCAATTGTTCAGTGACCTTGGCGAGACCGTTTTCCAACTGATCCATACGGGATACCTCAATATCTGATTCACTCATGTCTGTTCCCAGTATTTTGGTGAGTCCTTTTTCCCTAACCCAACGGGAATCTATGATGGCTTTTAGAACACAATGGTTAACATGATGTATGTATGCATGGGGTGCATGAGATGCATGTGACATATATAACATACTAAATCAACTAAAATTTTCAAACAAATCGGTCCGTTATCATCTTAGAAGCTTTTGGGCTAACTGTCATAGGAGTGAACTCATCCCAGTTTAAATGGCCCAACGAGTTCACATCTCATGGCAAGGAGCCCAACTAAATCCAAATGGTAATGTTCCGAACACAAACACAAAATGAACCATCAATATTTAGAAGCCTTTGGCCCAATCGTCATAAGGTACGTTCTTGTCCCAGTTTAAATGGCCCAACAAGCCCATATCCCATGACAAATGGTCCAAATGGATCCAAACGACGATGTTCCCAAACACAAGCATAGAAGAAAGATAATGCAAACATAACGTAATCATTTCTACAGAATGGCCCATCAACATTTCAGAAGCTTTGGGTTTAATGGTCATAAGGTACGAGCTCGCCCCAGTTTAAATGGCCCAGCAAGTCCGCATTTCTGACAATGGTCCAACTGCGTCCAAATGAGGATGGTCCACAAGCACATACTCAAGGAAATAATTGTTACTTTAACCATACAATCCCGGTCTATGGGTGGGTTCACAAGAGCGTAGACAAAGGCTCTCATCGGTGAAGGATGGCCCATAACTAGGTCTCCCCAATCAAAGGTTCGAGCAACCAAGTGAGCGCACCTTTTTTTATACACTAAGGTACGTGCCAAAGAGCTATGGTGTGTGATGGACTGTCAAATGGATTTCCCGTTGTAGATTCCCCAGAGGGAATGTGGAGCGAGGCTCACTTAAATACCCAAGCCTCTTAGGCTCTTATCGCTTGGTGTCAGGAATAAACAACGAGTCCTCCAAATTAGTCCATCACAATAGGCTACGAGTAGATGGCTATCTAGGTGCCTTCACATCTTTTCCTTCTAGAAAGGTAGTGAGTGAAGGAAGACACCAAACCATTACCTAGCCTCAAAATGCCTTTGATTAAACCCTCATTTTATCCACTATAGACACAGTCAATTAAAACATAAATCCAAACATTACAAGACAATATTTCGGGGCCGATTCTCTATCCCCAGTGGAGTCGCCAGACTGTGGGACACAGGAATCTGGACGACGCATGCTGTCTCGGGCTCGCGGCCCGGTCGGGAGTACGGAGTAGCCACGGGGGACTAAACCGGAGAATAAAGAAGTCGCCACCCGGTGTGAACCGGGAAAATGAGATTTAAGGCCGCACTCACCCCTTGCAAGAGAAGACCTCAAACCGTTGGGTTCGGAATGGTCCCTTACTCATGCCACTTGTAATGAAAGGATTTATGTAATAATTTAATCAGGCCTAAGTAGCACTTATTTCCAGGAGTATCATGCTTCTAAATTCACATGTACAAAATAAAACTTACACATATATTTCACATCTAAGATTGCATGCTTGGAAGTACATCAAAGGAGCGACAAACATACAAATTCATTGGCATATTATATTCAAGAAAACACAAGCACACATACTAACCACACAAGCATACATGTGAGCACCTCCTCAAGTGGTATGTGGAATTGTATCCCAAGTACATACCGTACTACCGTCCATTCGGAATCGGCTACGGAATTTATGTCTGGGTTTCCATCTGATATACCACAAGAAATAATACTCAAATGTTATCATGACATAGGTATATGAATTATAATACATTAAACACATTGTATTCATACATGTGGGGATAGCTACTAGGAAAACTATGTATGAAATCTGAAGGAAATGACTCAGTTCAGTGGGTGCGCGTTCGCGTAGCGTTTGAAAACGCGTTCGAACGGTAAACAGAAGGTTCGCGCTCGTGTAGCTTTCGAGAACGCGTTCGAACGGAACCAGACCTGATGCATGATAAGACTAAGAGAGTCCGTGTGCGTTCGCGTAGCGTTCGAGAACGCGTTCGAACGGTAAACAGAAGGTTCGCGTTCGTATAGCGTTCGACAACGCGTTCGAACGGAAACAGACTTGATGCATGATGAGACTAAGAAAGTGCGTGTGCGTTCGCGTAGCGTTCAAGAACGCGTTCGAATGGTAAATAGAAGGTTCGCGTTCGTGTAGCGTTCGGGAACGCGTTCGAACGGAACCAGACCTGATGCATGCAACACAAAGAATAAAGGCAACAATGTCAAGCTCAGTATGTCCGATTAAACGTATCTTGCATTCAACCGAACACACATCAACCGGCGCGACAAAGCATCGTGGTAAAGGGTTTTAACCCCTCCCCGTAGGGGATCTTTCATTCCACTTACTAAGCTCATACGCTCGATTGAATCATGCATACAAAGAATTAAAAGCAATAATATCAAACGTAGTATGCCCGATTGAACGTGTCTTGCATTCAACCGAACACACGTCAACCGGCGCGACAAAACATCGTGGTAAAGGGCTTTAACCCCTCCCCGTAGGGGATCTTTCATTCCACTAACTAAGCCCATGCGCTCGATTGAATCATGCATACAAAGAATTAAAAGCAATAATATCAAACATAGTATGCCCGATTGAATGTGTCTTGCATTCAATCGAACACACATCAACCGGCGCGGCGAAGTATCGTTGTAAATGGCTTTAACCCCTCCCCATAGGGGATCTTTCATTCCACTTACTAAGCCCATGCGCTCGATTGAATCGTACGTAAATAAGCAACATGCAGAATTCAAGTGACGAACAATAAATAAATAAATCAAAGCAACATGAAACAAAAGAAGGTGCCGTTTACTCAAGCGGTACGTGGAGTTGTATCCCAAGTACAGACCGCACTACCGTCCATTCGGATTCGGTTACAGAATTTACGTATGGGTTTCCATCCTATATACCACAAGAGACTACACTCTTTCATTCATCCAATACCCACAACACGCATCATACACACACAAGATTCAACAAATAATTGAAATGCAGTCAAAATAAATAACAAAAAATCGAATAAAGATTAGTGTGGAAAGTACCCTCAGGTCTAACCTTTTAAGTCGTCTTCGGACTTGCGTTTCGCGGAGATCGGAAGGGGTAAAAGCTCATTATTCTTTTGGTTCACTGGTTCAGCGTCTTAGCTCACTGTTTTGCTGCTTTGCTCGCCGTCTGGTCTCCGTTTTGCCGTGGTTCGATCTCCGTTTTGCTGCTGTTTGGTCTCTGCTTTGCTACTCACTGTTCAGGTCACCTGTTTTGATGTTTCAACGAACTGTTTCGAGTGTTTTTTCGTGGTTTTTTAGTGTAGTATTGTGTGGTTATTTCAAGGGTTATAAGTGCAGTTTATGTTACTGTTTTAAGGGATTTTAGGGACTGTTTTGGGAGTGGTTTGGGCTGCTATCCAGGCGTGTTTCAAGGGCTGTTTGGGGTGTGTTTGGGCTGCTGTTTGGAGGTATATTTTCGGTGATGGAGGGCTGCTGTATGGGGGAGATTTTCGGTGATGGGTAGAGGTTTAGGGGGGTGCTGTTTTCGGTTATGGAGTGGAGGAGATGAAGGGAATTGTTTATGTTCTTCTTGTTGCTATTGCCATGAGTGGCTAAGGCTCTTTTTGTTGTGATTTTTGTGTGAGTTATCTGTATGAGCTAGAGGATGCATGTCTTGGTTAGGGGTTGTTTATATAGAGAATGGTTAGGGCTCTACCTTGTCTCACAAGGAAGAGATTTTGGCATTAAAGAGAGGACATGATTTGGTGTTAGACAAGGAAAGCAATGGATTTGATGGAGACAAGATTGGCTTAGATTAGGAAGGTTGAATATTTGATTGTCTTGGTTTAGGAATACAATTTGTTAGATTATGAAGTCAATATTTTTAATTGGTTATGATTGATTTTAATTAGGCATGACATTTTTTTTAATTTGGTATGTGATTTTTAGATTTGTTTTGATTTCACCATGTGTTAAACATGTGTTTTAAGTGGGCTTGGGAGTGTGGGCCAAGGCTTGGGCGAATTGGGCTTAATGTGAGGCTAGCAGCAAAACCAGAATTACCGACACCGTTCGAACGCCTCCTCGGACGCGGCACGAACGCCCGCAATCTGTTTGGAGTTCGAACGTATACACGAACGCAGCACGAACGAAAATAGTGAACCTTGTTTATTCTGAATTTCCCATTCCGATGTCCGTTTTCCGTGACCTCCGTGACTTAAAAGGTAGTGTCTCCAAATGAGACTCATCATAGGGACTTATGTGCAAAAATGCAGTGCCTACACACATCTTCAAATTCTCCAATTTTTTTATTCTTAATCCTTATTTGATCTTCTTGTTTTTGGTTGTTCTTGACTGATTGTTATATTTAGATAGTGTTTTGCTCTAAAAAATACTTATTTTCCTCTCAAAAATCGTATGTGAAGTAACTCTTAAACGTTCCCATTATATAAATTTCAAAAAAATAAGTTTCATATTCAATTTTACACTTATCGCATTGATGGAGTGCCACAAAGGTCCTTATGGTGCACCACAATCCTTTTTCGAGTCGCTGAAATACTTTTTAACTATCTAGTGACGCGCCACAATATTTTGTGTCGCGACACTGTATGATAGTACAAAATTATCGATTTCAAGTTCGATTTTGGTTAAAAAAAAAGACTGATTAAATCTTTAGCGTAAACTTAAAAGTTGTAGATAATTGAGTGTTATTTCCAACGCAACTTGAATCACCTCAATTGGATATCTTATGAGAAAATTATGGTTAAAATACACTACATAAATTAGGAAATCACTGTGTAAATATGAAATTTCGGGGTTTCACTCATTTTTACTCAATTCTTCATATAATGCATCATAAATAATAAAATAATTAATATTAGTGCATTTAACATATTTAAGAATATAATTTATGGGAAAATCAAGAGTAAATATACTTGAAAAATGTATATCTTAAGTACTCACCAGTATAGAGACTAAATCATGACAAAACGAAGATAAAATTAATATCAAAACGACGTTATTTTGGTGGTAATTAAAAAATAAAAAGACAAATATTAGGTCGTTTTGAAGTTAGTTTTGTCTATATTTTGTCTTTATATCATTACTTTACCTTAAATCATAGTAAATTGAATATTTTATTAAATTTTATTTAGAATAGTAAGATAAAAAATGGTTTAAAAAATAAATTCTATATAGGAATTATTAGAGAAAACAAATTATGTTTAATACTCAAAAAAACATTGAAGTAAATAAGTAATACATAATTAATATTCTGTTTGGTGATGCGATTAAAAAAATAATGTGAATAAACAATATTTTATAAACCGTGTTTTTTAATTTTGACTTATGCTAAAAAAATATTGCGGTGTATTTTTTTAATATTTTATGGTGTAACTTCTGCAAGACACACAAAACACAGTTTTTGAAAATAAATAACGATTAATATTCATATTGTTTATCATTAACCAATTATTTAAAAATTATGTTTTAATCAAAATATAATTTTGTCTTATCATCACAGGTCATACAATACCAAACATATATATATATATATATATATATAATATATATATATATATATATATATATATATATATATATATATATATATTAAAATCTATATTGGAAAAACTAAACTTAATAGATGATAAGTGCATGAAAGTGTACTTTGAACATCGCTAATTCGGCTTGATTATCACGTATTTGATTTTAATTATAGTTTATTTTATGTCTTATTATTAGGAAGCAATGGAACATGAATCTTAGAGCAATTACAAATGTTTCCGGACCTTGTGGATGAAGGGGTTTTATTGCGGAAATCCGATAACGCAGCGGAATAGTGGAAAATCAGAATTTTCCGATTTCAAAACTTTTTCTCGGATTAATAAAATAAACTTATTTATTTTATTATCCAATAATCAAATTATGAAATAAAACACTATAAATCAAATTTATGTGAATTTACCGAATTACCCATAAACCAAGCATTTTGTTTATTTTTAATCCGAAATTGTTCAAAACAATTTTGAATGATTCTAAATCATTTCTAATATGAATTTAACATGTCCCAAATGTCAAATACAATTAGCAAATTAAATTTCCCAAAAATTGGCCCAAGGCCGTGAGCTTCACAAAGGGGGGGGGGGTAAGTGCATTTTGCATTTCCATTGTTCAAAACACATGCAAATGAAATCCAATCAACATAAGATTTAATATGTATCATATACACATCCAAATACACCATATAAATGAAAAGCCCCAAATTTGGAAGTGGTCTTAACCATAATTTTTCAATTTCTTCAAATTGGACAAATTAGAACAAATTGACAAAATCCAATACTTCAATCATGTTTCTTCCATTCAAATCAAGTCTCAACACAATGAAATAACTATAGATCGAATCTAGGTCATTTAAGAGTGGGTCAACAACTCTAGATTAACAACAAGTTTCTCAAACTTTTAAAAGTGTGCTTATTAACATATTAGAAGCATTCTTTTGAAACTTATACATGCACAACACTTTCCAAATCTTTCATCCATCAAAAATATAAAGAATAAAGAATATAAAAACAAAATAAACTCATAGCATAAAGCCTAGAACCCAAAGAACATTTTTCCTTCTAATAGCAAGTTGGAAAAACTTACTAAAATCCAAGCTTTTTCTTGTCTTTCTTTTCTTTTCTTCAAGCTTCTTTGTTTTCTTTTTAATGGAGTATTTGATGAGTGTTTCAAGGTTATAAAACCCTAAATGAAAACAAAATAATTTATACCAAAAAACCAAGCCTTGGCCGAAAATTGGTAATTAAAATATCTAGATATTTTTCAATTTTTGTTTCATTTAATTAGCTTTATCAACTTGTTATATTTAATCATTACAACTTTAATAACTTTATAACAAGTCAACAAAGGCAACTCAAGTCATTAAAAGGAATATTATAACTTTAAGATATTTATATTTTAATTAATTTAATAATTAATTAATTAATTAAATACAAATATATAAATACATGTATTATATTTACAATAAATATCAAATACATATATATAAACATAATATTAGTCAAATATCTCAATTTAACAATTAATTAATGTGTATTTGAATTAATCAAGCATTAAATGCAAATACACAAAAATTAAGGAAATGACTATCGGGTCCCTACACATGTATTTTGCGTTTAAACTTTAAACGACTTTATAAATAATCAATATCATTTATAAATGTTGACATAGTGCTCTACGAGTATATTTCATTAGTGAGACTCTCTAGATTCAGGTATATCCGTCACGAAATCCAATTTCGTGTCCATAATTTATCCACCCGTAAATTATGACGATCACAGATAAACTCGCTGAATCATACAGGTTGAGGTCATGGCAAATGTATAATTCATCCATCACAGGTATCCGGATAAATCCCAGAGATATAGATGTAAACGTCAAATTTCTATAGGGATTATCCAGTCGACTATTCTATTAGCAATCTCAAAAATAACATTTAGAACTAACTTCTAAAATGTACCACATGCCCATGATTTTTATCTGATTGCTAATCATATGGACTACCTATGCTCTGATACACAGAACTGACGGATCCTATCTCGATACACACAGGACACTCTGAGGATCTATCCATACCCAACGAACAGGCGGAGGTCTGATCTAAATAGATCGGTGACGTGACTGCCATCTAAGTGTGGAAGATGTCTCATGCGCCCACAGTGGTATCTCAAGTCGAAGATTCACAAGCGATACTCAACCCGATAAGATTCTTATTGACGTTGGTGTACCATCCATTAAGAATCTTCGGTGAGTCATTTAGTGTTTATCCGCTATAAACACCTACACGTTGACCGGCGTAAACACACACGTATAACGCAAGCGCACGTATCGTTCAAGTAGTATAAAAAATCGATCCCACGAGGACTTAATATCTAAACTATTAATTTTATGAAGTCAAATGATTACTAATATCTAACAAGTTGATTGATTGATTTGAAATGGTGACGATTCTAAATTTAAAAGCAAGTAAATAAAATTGTCGATAATATGTTTTAAGAAAATTCAATATTAAAAACTATCTAGGGTTGTGATTTCTTCAAATATCATTTTAAAGATGAAGTGGTTATCTTAAAGTTGGGTAATATATTGATTTATTAACCTGGAACACTAAATTATGTGTAAGCCTCTGTCGATGGTCAGACACAAATACCCAGTTTAACCCAATTGAACCATATGTCTATGTCAACCAAATTATCTGGATTCATTAAGTTTAAGTTCCAATTATGGCTACCCCCGCCCGACAGGTATATTCCTATCCTGTAAGGAAATCTATTAAAGGGTTATCTATCATCAAGGAAGATCGTGGGCTATTGAGTCTAAGGCTGAAACCTAAAATCCCTATGTCTAGTTCATTTTAGATTTACCAGATCAATTTTATTAATGGCCAATTAATGAAAAAGCATTAAGATTAAGACTCAATAAATAAATCTTTATATTACCCAAACTATAATCTAACCCTTATAAAACGGTGATATTGGATTTCATCACAACCCCAGATAACTAATTTAGTTACAACACATAACTAGGGCTAGTAAAAACTTGAAAATAAAAGACATAAAGTAAAAATGCGGTAAAGTAATACTGAAAAGTAAATACAATAAAATAAAATGCTAAGGTAAAAGGAATTACTTTTACTACTACTAATTTAGATATCTCCCATAAAATAATATATAAACTTGTGATTCTTTTTCCAACCAGCCATATAGGCGGTAACCTGATTAAGTCAAATTAAGTCCAACCAGCCATAAAGGCGGAACCAAAATTAAATTACCAACCGACCAATCTGGCGGTATCATTTATTAGTCAGGTTTAAATCAGATTAAAATGAATTACCAACCGACCAATCTGGCGGTATCATTTTTAAGTCAATATTTTAAATAGTGAATATATCATTTTTAAGGGAGATTAATCTAAATAGTAACAGTAAAAGAATTACCTTTCACCCTAGCTGGGGGAGTTACCTCCTCATGGTAAATAATAAAAACTGTAAAAAGTAAAAAGTAAAAATTAAAAATTAAAAATTAAATTACTATATAACAAAATGTAATTAAAATTAATTACAAAACTAAAAACTAAAAAACTAAAAATAAAAGAAAGTAGAGAGAGAAACTCTCTCTTTAGAAAGATTATAAGAGAGAGAGTGGTGCACTGAATTCTGAAATCTCGAGCTCAATTTATAGGCCTCGGTAGGATCCAGCGTCGCGACGCCAGGTCCTCAGCGTCGCGACGCCGGATTTGTCGACGTGGCACGCTCTGGTTCGCTGGTTTGAAGATTCTGGATAAGATGATAAGGTGACACATGGCAGAGTGGTTGGGCTTCAATTATTGTGACACGTGGCGGCTTCTGATTGGTCGCTGAGATTCTTATCCGCCACGTGTCAGATAAGGATATGATACTCAATTATTGATGCTGACGTGGCGCTGACGTGGCGGTGACGTGGCGACACGTGGAAAGAGACTGTCGGCACCATAGAATTGCGACACATGTCACTTCCTGATTGGCTGATGATGATGTGGCACGACACGTGGCAATTTGACTTGTTGACTTGCTGACGTGGCTGATGACTTGCGGTAACGTGATGATGACTGTCGGCACCGTAGGATGCTGACACGTGGCACGGCGCACGTTAGCAGATCGGCTGTGATGGTGACACGTGGCACGGCGCATTTTAGCAAAGTCAAACTTTTCTCATATTCTGATTTGTGGACCCGGCGCACGTTAGCACTGTTCGGCGCATTTTAGACGTCGCGACGCGGAAGTCTGGGCGTCGCGACGCGCTTAAGACCAAAATATCCCTGTTGACGCATTTTTGTCTGTTTTGCCCCAAATTGCCTCCAATGCTTTCCAAACTTTATTTTATCTACAAAATAACACAAAACATATCAAAACGTTCACAAAACTCAAGAAACTATACAAAATATTAGGTTAAATGAGTGGGAAATAGTGATATAAATACCACTCATCACACGTCTATACTAGTCTCCAAGACTTATGGTTAATTGAGAAACCATTGGAATCATATATTCCAGTATACGGCATGTACCGGTCTCAACGGGTTTACTATACTGACCAAGTAGTGTAAACCTTGACCAGGAACTGTCTGAGAATGACAACGTCATGATACAACTCAATGTCAATTACGACGCTTTTGCAACTGCATCATGACTAGTCATTCTAAGGTCATTACGTCTTTACCATATTAAAAGATACATTATATTATAGAAATTGTATATATTATTCATAATAATAATAATGTTTTACAGAAGTATTCATAAAGAAATACAAACGGGAATTGGCGCTCTGAGCACCAACCCCAACAGTGGACGCATAGGAAACACGCGGAAAGAGCGGAAACGAAAAAAGCACAAGACCAGAATAAGTCCTTGTGTCGCAACGCGACATCAGCTTTACTCCATACTGAAATCCAGCAAGTTTGGCGTCGCGGCGCCCCGAAAGACCACAGAAATATAATTTAGTCATGTTTGATGTGCACAATGACTTAGGGACTTCCCTATATAAATCCAAGTTCGTCCAAAACCCTAAAGGATGAGAAAAACAGAGAGAAAACACACAATAAATAGTTGAAGTCGCATATTTGAGAGAGCAGAACGAGGAAGCTTCATTCCAGACATGATGCTCCTCCGATCTATCAAGGCTATGTCTCTCTTATATATGTAGAACTAATCTCCTAAGCAAAGTTAAGGACGAACTCTTGTGATTAAGTTCTTATATCCATGTTTTTGATTCCTAATACTCTTCAACGTTTAATATGATTGATGACTTGTTATTCTCTATTATCTTTTGATTTATAATCCAGAGATTGTGTTTTACCAACTTGCATATATGAATAGTCATGATTCTTCTATGTGTGATTGGGAAACCCAGTTGTGACTGGTAATGTTGTTTTATGAGTTGGTCTTCTGCTGCAGTATTGCTTGAGGTTATATTTTCGATGTTAGATAGGTCATAATGATTGTGGACGCTGGTTTTCACCCGAGGTCCACAATCAAGATTTCGTTGAGAGGGGCACTAGCAATCCTGCAAAACAAAGAGGTAGGGTGAGCGTGGGGATTCTACCCACCAGTGTGGTGGGAGCCGAAGGCACTCCGACGCCCAAGTCAGTAGAAGAAATGAGCTATTAACACCGTATGATGAGGAGAAATGGCAGATATTACCTTGACCCCCGTATGGTGCCGTGAGGGCGGAATGAGTGAGGAGATGGGAGCTTGGGTGAGAGTATTCTTAGGTTATGAGTAGGAGAGCTAGAAGTTGAATATGATCGAGCTGTGGATCATCCAGCTCCCCCATTTCCTCGTAGACTTCGGTTCCTTTTATAGACTATTTGAGGTGAGACTCATGAATGCGTTTAATTGTCATGTATATTGGTAACGGTCGTGTCATGAAGGGGTAGTTATGCCTGATTGTTGAAGACTGAAAACGGATGAGTGGTGTTTATGAGCTTGGGCGTTACGTGGACTGGCGTGGGGTGAGCCTTGACTATGGTTTGGGCATGTGATATTTTATTGGGCCTAGGTTTGTGGATCTCTGGGCCTTTATATACATCAAACCTTAAGGGTTCCTTTAGTGTGAATCTGTGATGGTAACTTGGGTTTGGATCTATGCTGGGGGTCTAGTATTGGGCCCAAAGCAAAAGGTCGAAATTGCCCTTGGACCAAATTTGGCCCGTACAGTTTGTCACATACTCTCTAAGTCAATGAGTCATTGGCTTGGAGAGTACTTGACGCGTGTGTCACTTGGGACGAGGCCATAGTATGTAGGTGTACTCGAGCGTTGATGATGTCTATTGATTGAACCAAACGAATGTTAAATTATGAACTTGACTCTACAAGAGCCATTGGGGAAGTACCCAGTCGACCGAACCAGATGATGGTCGGGATAATGAACTTGACTCTACCAGGGCCATTGGGGAAGTATCCAGTCGATTGAACCAGACGAAGGTCAGGATATAAGTCATACGACATGTGTATTTCATGTCTAAAACTTGACTCGACATGAGTCCAATCGGGATGTCCCCGGTCGAATGATCTAGATGAAAATTCAGGATATAATTCATACGACATGTGTAAACCATGTCTAAAACTTGACTCGATATGAGTCCGTGGGGGATGTCCCCAGTCGACTGGACTTGATAAGGCCAGGAAGATATAAGTCATACGAAATGTGTAATCCATGTCTACATCTTGACTCGTCATGAGTCCATGGGGGATTTCCCCAATCGACTAGACTTGATGAGGCTAGGAAGATATAAGACATACGACATGTGTAATCCATATCTGCACCTTGACTCGTCATGAGTCCATGGGGGATGTCCCGGTCGACTGGACTTGATGAGGCCAGGACAATCTCCATACTACTGGTCAAGGACCATGGGAGTCTTCAAATTTTCCTAAATCAGATTAAGGTCGTATGTTGACTCTACATGAGCCATGGAGGATGTACCCAGTCGACCGAACCGGATGATGGTCGGGATAATGAACTTGACTCTACCAGGGTCATTGGGGGAAGTACCCAGTTGATTGAACCAGACGAAGGTCAGGATATAAGTCATACGACATGTGTATTCCATGTCTACAACTTGACTCGACATGAGTCCATGGGGGATGTCCGCGGTCGACTGATCTATATGAAAATTCAGGATATAATTCATATGACATGTGTAAACCATGTCTACAACTTGACTCGATATGAGTCCGTGAGGGATGTCCCCAGTCGACTGGACTTGATGAGGCCAAGAAGATACAAGTCATACGACATGTGTAATCCATGTCTGCATCTTGACTCGTCATGAGTCCATGGGGGATGTCCCCAGTCGACTGGATTTGATGAGGCCATGACGATATAAGTCATACGACATGTGTAATCCATGTCTGCATCTTGACTTGTCATGAGTCCATCGGGGATGTCCTCGGTCGACTGGACTTGATGAGGCCAGGACAATCTCCATACTACTGGTCAAGGACCATGAGAGTCTTCAAATTTTCCTAGACCAGATGAAGGTCATATGTTGACTCTACATGAGCCATGAGGGATGTCCCCAGTCGACTGAACCAGATGAAGGTCAGGACAATCTCCATACTACTGGTTACCAGATGTGATTGAGGTCTAAGAAAGTTTTCATTCTACTACTCACGAAGAAGGTACATCATAGTCTACACTCCACATGACCCGATGAAGGTCCAAGAAAGTCTACACACTCCACAATATTTGAAGAAGGTACATGAGAGTCTACACACTCCATTATATCTGATGAAGGTACATGGAAGAGTCCACACACTCTAGACATGATGAAGATCCACGAAGGTCTTCATTCCTCATTCTACAGGATCTAAACATGAGTCAATGAGGGTCTTTACTCTACTAGACCTGATGAAGGTCTACGAGGGTCTTTCTTTCTCATACTACAAGACCTGATGATGGTCCATGAGACTACTATCGAATGGGCTATCAAATGGACATGATGATGGTCCATGAATGTCATCACTTATTCTCCTAATGAGGGTTTATGAGACTACGGTCGAATGAACTTGTCGTATGGACTTGATGAATGTATATCAAGATCATCACTTATTACACTAGACATGAAAAAGGTCTATGATGCTACAACGGAATGAACTTGATGAAAGTCATTACTCCTCACTCTTCTACGAGACTACTGTCGAATGGACTTGATTAATGGACTTGATGAAAGTCTAGGGAAGTCATCATTCCTGACTCTACTAGATCTAACAAAGGTCAAAGAGGGTTTCATTCCTCATATTACAATCCTCACTCTACAGGACCTAACAAAGATCAGTGAGGGTCCATGGTCGAATGGACCTTGTGTAAGTCTAAGAATAATTTTCACTCTACCTAACCTGATAAAGGTTGGTCGATTGAACCTGATGGAGATTCTAATGATTTTTCATCTACTAGTCAATGACTATTTTCAAGTCGAATGGATGTAGCTCGAATGACTGTACATGATCATGAAAGTTGTTTAATAAAAATGAATAAATATGTGTATCTGTCATATGGAGGCTTTGTCGAATGGACTTGTTGTCGGATGGGCTAGATGTTGTCCATGCGTATGGAAGTGTATGGAACTGATGGTTTTTCAAGATTCAATAGCTCCATTCGACAGGTTGTGAGTTAATGTCCATTGACTATTTTATATATTTAATTCTTTCACTTCTGTCGTGTCAAATGTGATCCTTTGGCCATACATTATACTGCAAATTTTTTTGAGTGGGCCATATGGTGACATTTTATAACAATGGGTGTTTTGTCTACTGAAGTCGGTCGATTCAGTAAGGTTGTGTCGAAGTCCATGCAGTCACGCGATACTAAGCTCAATATAGTGCCACGTCCAGCCATATGCGCAAAGTAGAGTAAAGTTAGACCAAATACATGTATAAATATTCTTGAAGAATATATTTCATGTACTATAGGCCCATGCTTGCTTGAAGCCATTATTATTTCCTCCCTTTTTTTTACAGCAAGCCCATGAAGCAAGCCCAAAGCAAAAGAGAAAAGAAAAGGTGGAACCAAAGCCCACGTTGCATGCATGAATGAAGAATACAAGAAGCCTACAGCCCATTCATGCAAAACATTTTCCCACATCGCCTGGGAAGCTACATTTCAAGCGAGACACGCAAGCAAGCAAAGCCTACCAACTTGCCACCACCAGCAATCCACACGCATGCTGCCACCATAACCAAGGCATCTGTCAACACACCATAAAGTGTCGTGTAAAGAACCCCGCCTTCGCTTGTGAACAGAGATTTCTTCACGTTTATGCTAAGCTGACAAACTCTCTCCACAACGTCTGCTGCAGCTTCAAGTTCTTTATGATACATTGCTTTCTGATTTGGAAATGGAAGACTCGAATTTAGGGTGAAGGATCGTTGTCTGTGCATGAAGTTTTGTCGAGTGGAACACTCCTTTGTATGTAGCGTGGGGCTTTATCTTTGTCGAGTTGAATGAGAGCTGCTCACATTACTGGAAGAGAACATCCATGGCGCTCTGGCCTCCATTTTCGGCTAACAAATTGACTCGAAACTTCTGGACCCCACTCTTCACGCCCTGTTGGATCTTCGCCTTCGGTACTGCTCTCACAATCTTACTAGAATCCATGCTTACTGATGATCGCGAGCCCTTACCAGATGGAAAACTGATTGATCACCCATAATCATCAAACAAGGTTGAATTCGATGACTTTGGATCTGTACCATATGTCCCATAAGATTCTAATTTTCCATCTCCATACGCATAGATACCGTCCCCATTTCCATCTTCATACCACTGGCGGAATCGACGATCCTCCGTAGCCAAAAGGAGCAAGGTAAGAAAAATTGGGATTAGGATTTGGCGGGGCGTAATCATGGGCCGCCTGATGCTGATCAAACGACGGGAAATAATCATGCGGCTGTCGTAGTGGTTGTTACGTGGTTTTGCGTTGATGCTTTGGTAGGACCCATGGGAATCATACGGCGGTAGTTGAGGTGAGGGGTCGAATGAAAAAAGTGAATTGGGTTTGATGGGGACGGTGTTGCTGGTGTACACGTGGGAGCCGTGGGTGGGACAAGATCAGGATTTTGAGAATATGAAGGGTAATTTTTGGGAATATTTCGAGTAATCGTAGATAGGGTTGAATGATATCTCTGCCCAATATCAGACCTGGATGCATGTAAAGTCGCATGGCATACCTTCATGTTCGCCTTGTAGTGAGGCATTTTTATCATGTGCCAAACCTCTGTTGGCATGTTGTCGAATGGGATTTCGTACCTTTGTTGGGTCTTCACGTGTGAATGACATCTTTGCTCAAAGACAAACCTTCATCAATGTCTCATCGAGTGATATTACAACCTGAAGTCAGATCTTCAATCGTGTAATATCGTAGGGGCCAGTTGCATTTATTTGGGTATGAAAGGCTATATTTTTGTTTGTCTGGGGTGAAGAATGATGATCATCAAATGTGATTTTTCTCAGTCGACCTTTGTATACACTCTCTTTGTTGTTTGATTTTTTTTTGAAGGCATAACAGATCTTTAGAAAGCTTTGGGCTTTCAATTAACATTGTGGGCGAGAGCGGGAGATTCGAGGCACCCTTAGGCGGCAACCTGAGGCGCCAAATTGAGAGCGGTAAGAAAAGCCTTCATGGCTCATTTGCCTCATGCCGAATCTTCATTTGGTGTATCCTCTTCATGCCGAGTCTATCTGTCGTGTCGAATGGAACTTCAGCCAATGGCTAATGTCGTGTCGGCCGAACCTCGGCCTCTAGTTAAGACTTCTTCCTTGTCGTGTTGAATGGAGTCTCAGACTCTAGCTAAGACTTCTTCATTGTCGTGTGGAGTGGAACCTCAGCCACCTAGCTATGATTTCTTCCTTGTCATGTGGAAAATATGATGTCTTCTTACTGGTAGTCGGACTCCTGGTAGACTAGAAATAATTGCTGTTTTGAACTCTTGCATTCCTCTACGTATGGTGGAAGTGATATGCTAGGTTTGGTCGACCGAGAGAATGTGTTGATTCATTGTTGATTCAATAGGTCTGTGTTGGAGCTTCGCATGGTTGAATTTTTCTCCTAAAAAATTCGTTGTTGTTCTTGAGTGACGGCTAACTGGGAGGCCACAGGATCTGGCGACAGCTCGCTGCTTGAAGCCATGATTGGCCGTGTTATAGGAACCGTAGACTGTGAGATCTTTGCCTACTATGAATCGCTAAAGTCCCCACGGTGGGCACCAAATTGTGGACACTGGTTTTCACCCAAGGTCCACAATCGAGATTTCGTTGAGAGGGGCACTAGCAATCCTACAAAACAAAGAGGTAGGGTGTGTTGGTTATAATCTAGGTCCCAAGATCATACAAGCAATGAAATCATGTGTGAACACATCAACAGAGGTAGCGGAATACTCACATCGATCGGTTGAGAGACGCGGCAAGCAACAAAACTTGAAATTCCCCACTGTTTTGGGCGTGAACTGCAGTGAATTTGCTCACTGTTTTGGGCGTGAAAATGGTCCTTCCGCAAGCTCCAAGCTTCGTCGAACGGATCCTGCCTCATGGGTGGACTTCCCTAACACCTTCGCAAGTCTCGTAAGTGTGCTAGCACTTGTGTTTTTGCAACAAAAACACACTCATGCTTCCCTTGAAGCTCACGGCAGTGAGCTGTGAAGAAGAAGGAGATGAAGCCCATTGGGCGTGAGATAGAGAGAAGGAGAGATGGAGAGAAAATGTGTTAATTTTGTAAGTAAAGCATTTCCAAAATGCCTTATATATTTTTCAAAAAAATACATTAAACAATTACCAAATAATTCATTAAAGAATTAAAATGGTAAAAGTCTCACCAACTAACACTATTTCACCTAAAACCATCAACTATTCATTTCACTTTATAAAAGTGACATGTAGTCTTTCAATCAATCAATCACATCACTCAAAGTGACATTTGATTTGACGCTTGATGTGACGAATGATTTGACGCTTGATGTGACTTGCGTTGCCGCACTCGAATTTGAAATACGAATGCGCTCGCAATCACACTCGGGCTCGGTTTCGCTAATTCCTAATTAGCGAGTTTTCCGTCGCGTCGTAATTAAATGATTACGCCTAGCGAATTCACTATTCACGTCGCTAACGAATTAATTCTAAATTAATTCATTCGCCCGAATTAAAATCGAATTTTAATTCCGCGTCGAAATCTAATTTCGTTTAATATATCGAATATATTAATTTACCGATTAATTCCAAATTAATCATTCTCTCTCTTTTAGACGATATTTTATTGTAGATAAAATATCTCCGTAATTAATCATAGATTAATTTTCTCTTTCTTCTATATAATCCCAGATTATTAATGAGTGCGAGTTATGCGTCATCGGTGTATTATCGGGAAGCGACCCATGAGATCCCCGGATAATTCGGCAGTAAATACGGTCGTCGGAGTATCCGAATCACGTACGTACCAAGTACTACGTTCTACCGATTTACGAGACAAGATCGGCTTCTAGCAAAGCACGAAGTCTATCCAATTCTCCGGTCATATTCATCTAAGAATATTTAAGATCTATATCAAGCGTAGTATACCAAGTATCGTGTATATCGGCCCAGTATCGGATAGTCACGTGCTAGGGCTGGGGCTGGATAAGTGTCTGCCCCGTCCGAAGCACATATCGGATGTCTGGTAACTAGTCTCTATAATCGGATATACATGACCTTGTCATAATATCCCGATGGCCGGCCAGCACTTAAGAGCACTAATTCCATATCATGTGTGACATCATCTCCACTATGACTGGAGTGATACTTCCGTCTTGACATTACACCCAATACTCTACGATTCTCAATATACCCAGCATTGGCGTACACAGAACCGGTTAGAGTCCTAGACGGCCTCAACTAAAGTATATGATTGTCGTAAGCATTAGCGATGTAAGTCTCAGGTTAAGACTATACACACCTACCTTGATTCGGCCTCCCATAGACACATAGTCATAATACCAATGGGATTCCGAGGGGTCTATCCAGAGCGAAGCTGTTTCCCGTACCATCGGTGAAACACGACCTCCTATCGCACTTGCATAAGTATCCAATACTTATATATATGAGAACTATGCCGTTGTGCCCTCACAACGCGCACAAGTGCAATACGAGCCTATTCCGCATTATCGATGTCCAGTCTCGATAATACTCCGGCTATGGATATTTAATGATTAATCCTTCGTGGACTGATACTGTCTCATATCATTCTCAATCCAGGAACTAATCATAGGGACCTCTCTTCATTATATATCTAAGGTGACCTAATCACAAATGATGAGAGTGCAATTTCCTTGTCACATAGTAATTTGTACAACAACACTATGATCTGTACAAATAGTGACGCTATGGGTCATATTATCCAACAATCTCCCACTTGGCACATAGCCAGTCACTCGAGTGTCTAACACCCGAACTATGTACGGTTCGCTCAAATTGCTGAGGAAAGGTTTTCGTCAGCGGATTTGTATGATTATCGTCTGACGCGATTTATACGATCATCACATCGCCACGATGTATGATCCGAACGAATCAGATGAATTTAGAAGTATATATCTGGATCGTCGATGAGACCTTTAATTCTTAGCCTGTGCTGACGCTAGCTCAGCTGCTGCTAAAAGAACTATAACTAATCTAATTAGATTTATTTTCGATCCAAATGGCTTCTATTGCTGCCTCAGCTGTAGCAATAATCCGCATTTGTTGTTTATTCGGCAACAGTATCTTGCTAGGAAGATTTACTGTCCCGTTATTCAAACTTTATAGTACCGTAGTATTTAATTGTTTGGAAACTTGCAGCAGTGATCCCAGTCACTTCAAGTTCTCCTTCTCCATAGTTTTAGACAGCATCTTTAGTTCTCTAAGATACTAACAGATGTTCTTTATGTTCAATCCAGTGACTATCACTTGGATTGACCTGATCGTGACTCCATATGCTCGAAGCGTATGAGACACCCTATCAAGTACATTTTAATGTACAATTTCCAAGAGAGTGTTAACAACTCCAAATCTATCCCAGTAGATCTTTATTCCTTGAATAAAGGTTGTTACTCCCCAGAATTCTACGGAGAATTTTATGAAAGCCAAGCTTTCAACAATTGCTTTATGGGAATTTACTGTCAGTGCGCTCTCCACTAACCTCCTTATATACACAAGAATATTTCGTTTTGATTCAAATCATAAACCATTATGATTATTTCAAAACGACAGTTCCAAGAACATTATGTTTGCATTAATCCAAACATGGATTGAATAACCCGAAAACCTTGTTTGTCGGTTATACAAAATCGTCAGGATGTTGTAAGCATCCTCCAAAAGGTTTCCTTTTCAGGAAAGCGATTTTGATCATTAACTTACACATTTCATAAATGAAATATGCAGTATCAACAAGCATCATCAAAATGGATTTACTATGGCAACAGGTAAAAGGTTGAACCGTAATCAACACAATGTTGATAACGATACCTTTCCGTCAAAAGCCTAGCTTTGTACGTTGGTATGTTGTCATCCATGTATGTCTTCCTTGAAGACGTTTACAGTACCAATAAGCATAATGCCTTGCGGTACAACAACTAGTATCCAAACATAGTTGTTATACATGGAATCCATTTCGGACTCATGGCACTTTGCCATAAAAGGGAGTTGATATCTTGTATCACTTCCTTGTACGTAGTCGGTTGGTATACCTCCATAAGATTTACATCTTTAAGGGGTTACATCAGAAACCCATACCCCAGGTTGTTTTCTGATTTTCTCCGATCTACGCGGTTCTTGTGTATTTGAAGATTAATGGTTTAGTTTCATCCTTGATGAACTATTTGTGTTCTATTATGGACTTCGTGCCTTGAATAGCATTACTCCGATTTTCATCGAGTATCATTATCCTCCCACTTACCACTGCATATCGGTATTCCTCTCAGGAAAACCGCATGGTGAGCAACAATCATATTGTTCCCATGTGAGATATATATAAGTACTATACTTATGGTTTCCCTTAGGATAACCTATATATGGCACTTATCCAATTTGGGTTCTTAGTTTGGTATCATCCAAACGTTATGCCCAGCATACCCAAATTATTAGGAATGAGAAACCCTGTTTCTTTCCTGTTCATATCCTATATGATATCTGTCAAACAGATTTATATGGAACCTTATTCTAAATAAGTTTTGCACTGTTAATACATATCATGTTGAAGGAAATGATAGCTCAGAGCGACTCGTGATAAACCTTGTCATGTCCAACAAAATTCGGTTTTCGTTCGGACACACCGTCTAACTGACGTGTCTCGGGAGGAGTCCTCATCTGAAAGAATACTATACTCTTTCATGTATATTTGAAACTTACTGCTTAAGTATTTTCCATTACGGTCTTACCGTGACGGCATAATACTATAGTCGATCTGTTTATGTACTTCGTGTCGAAACTCTAATAGTTTCCGATCTGTGTTCTTCAAAAGAAACACATAACCATAACGTGATGCCACATCCGTTATGGTCACGAAATATTCATGTTCACATCTAGCCTAGCTAGATATGGGCCCACTTACTTCACAATGAATAGGGTTAACAGATCGATGGCATTTTCACTATTACCAAGTAAACAGTGTTTTAGGTACTTTACCTAACAAACTAGATTCGTAGACTTTATTTGAATAGTCAAATCAGTCCTAGTACCCACTCTTCAAAAGTGCGGATATACGAATCTTGTTTAATTGTGTCCCATACAACAATGCCACAAATAAGTCTCTATTGATCAAATCAATTTGAGCTATTTATTTGTCATTTTATATGTTTGAGATTTCAATTATATTCAAAATATAAATTCTGTTATTCACATCTAATGTGTTTATCTTAATATCATCTTTATATAATGAAACACTTTAGTGTTCTAAAATATAAAGGTTTATCCACAATGGATTAAACACTGATATAAGATAATGTCTCTAGTCAAACTAGTTACCTTATAACAGTTCCTAATTTAAGTACACACCCGAAGGGTAGTTCCTAAACTTAGGTATCTACGGTCGAAACAGCGACTTTCGTCCCGTTTCCGATTCGCAGAGCAATCTCAGCTTGAAGTCAGTATCTGCTCAAAGCAGATTCTGAACATCAATACATAATTTTATGTACCACACTAAGTATTTAAAATCTAATTTCAATACTAGTATGAACATAACTTTGACAACATTTTTAAAGTCAGAGCCTTGCCCTTTCTTTAATTCCTTCGTGTCTGCCATATCCAAATGGTAGTCACTTTGGGATATGTCAATTATCCTTTTCAATATTTCAGGAACCTTAGGCCAAGCCTTGGGTTTTTAGAATATCGAAACAATGTGCACCTCGTGCTACATGCCCAATTGCAAACTTTGACTTTTCACCTCTAGAATAGTCAAATCAATTCTCTAAGAATTATTAATTGCAATTTAATACTTATTAAATCTAAACATAGATTTATGACAAGTATATTAAATTAAGCATTAAAGTCATCATCACATAAATCTTCCAAAGATTTTATGCTCTACTTATTTTGCTTAATTTTGGGCTAAGGTATAATAAGTTATTTTATCAAATAAAGTAACCTATTATCTATTCCCCATTTGAAAATTAAAGCATTTAAAATATTTTAATCCCAGATTATATTTAAATATCCAACTTTTCAATTTTATCTTGATTACAATAGTCCAACTATTTAATCAACGATTAGTGGTACTATATATTATAATGATTATAATAGTCCAACTATATAATCAAATATAATCCAAATAATTAACCTCAATTACATTGATTACTATAATCCAATTATAAAATCAACTGTAACCTGAAATTAATTAATTCAAATATATTGATTAATATAATCCAATTATATATAATCTAGTATAATACAGTCCAACTGTTTATTAAAACAACATTAAATATTAGTCCAACTAATACTTTTAATATATGACGAGTGATATTTGTTTGAGCGAGCGTATGGCGAGTAATTGAACGAATATTGCAAATTCAATTCTTGCCTCCCACTATTTTCGTCGAGCCTCTAACCCTCTGTCGAGTACTCGGGAAACCGTGTTTCCTAGTGGGCTAGGATCTCGTTAAATATCACACAATCTTGACTTTGGCCAACAAATTGTATGATAATTAACTAGGTAGATCTTAAGATCAATTGGATCCAATCCAATTCCTAGATCCAGTAGGTGGACATCCAAGTCCTAAACATATATCTTATATATGCCTATATATCCAATATATACCCTAACCTTTTTCCTCTGAATCAACTAGGCTTTGGCTTTGGCACAAACAAACCTAGTGATCCCAGTCAAGCGTGGACCCATTGACCATGGAAGCTTCGTAATCAATGTCGATGGACAAGAAGTGGTCTTGACTTTGGCCAACAAACCACAACTTGGACAAGACACCAATATGGAACAAAGCCTCGTGATTAAAACACATCTTCGACGGACAAGGGCTTGACTTTGGCCAACAACCCCTGCCAATCTAGGATCTTGAGTAAGAATCACTCAATGGAAGGAAAAGACGCATGATATTGATTAGGGCTTTTCGCGTGCAAATTGGCTACCAATTTCATTATCTTTGTTAAGGTCTCATCATCATACACCCTTAAACATGCATTCTAAATACATAATAAAGCGAGTATGAAATAAAATAATAATGATATGCGGATGGATACTTAACACATTGATCCTAGATCAAATCTCTCCCTTTCTCACTCAAGCTAGCACTTGTATTACTTCTACCCGTTACACTACACTTCTAAAGAAACCTCATTTACATGGAGGGGAATAGGTGAGAAGAGAATACAAGAGAAAGAGAAGGAGGTGATAAGGCTGGACACGCAGGTCCAATTTAATAAATCAAATTTATTACAACAATTTCTAAAATTGCCCACCCATCTAATATCCATCTGATATACATTATTCATTCAACACAACCACGTATTCACACACATAAGCATGCTATCAATCAATCTAATCAAATTAATTAATCTGATATTTAAGTGATCATCCAATGTTCAAACAACGATTTGATTTTGTTCGAGTCAAACTCGTTTTTGCGAATAAGTACTCAAAGTACGAATTCATGAATTAAATTAAACTACATCATTAAATCTAATTTAACATGTATTTAATACTAATTCACTATTCAATTCCAAATTGAATATTACACTTTATTTAATAAACCTTTTACGATTAAATTCCAAATTTAATCGTAACGCATCTCAAAGACCGATTAACGTCCAACGTCAATTCAATTAAAGTCTAATGGGCTTTTAATTGATTTCTAAGGCGTGGGCTTCGGCAACCAAAGCCCAATCAAGGAGTAACCCATAAGCCCATAATCAATTTAGGCCCATTAGGCCCAATTGAACTTTAAAGGTTTTAAGTGCATTTGGGCTTTATGGTAGTGGTTTTGGCCCAATTGGATCCAATCCTTTTGGCCTAAACCCAACTTGATAAAATCAAGCCCAATTAGCCCAATTACAACATTAAAAGCCCAAATCCAATTTAAGGCCTAAATAACTAAATTACATGAATCCAATTCCGCAATTTAATTACCTAAAGTGCATTACATGATTAATCACCAAATCAATATTTCCAAAACATGAAATTAGTCCAATTAATCATGTTCATTATCATCATCACATGTCCAACACATAAATGAAAAAATCAAACCTATTTTACATGCTAATTAGTCTCGGCCAAGGGAGTGATTTTGTGTCCGATTTGGTTTCAATCCAATCGAACCCACAATCGACATTAAATCACCATCCAATTTGATTTCATACACATCCAATGTCACAAAATCAAAATTACCAAGACATTCAAGGGCATATTCCAATTCGGCCAACATGAAGATTTTGGGGATTTTATGTTCAATTCAAAATCCAATCCAATTAGTTTCAAATTAACATTATCCTTAATGATTCCAACTCATCCAATGAATCAAAATCAAAAAATTCCAAATTACCAAAAAACACATTACATTCGGCCAAGGGGAATAAATTGGGCAAAATTGATCCAATCACATTTTGTTGAAATTGATCAAATCAATCTTCAATATAACATATATTAAGCATGCTCAAACATCCAATTTTATAAAATCATGCTCAAATACAAAGTTCCCAATTTTAAGCCCTACAATTTTTCATGCTTGAACCTAAGGCTCTTGATGCCATTGTTATGTTTTATCTAGGTCCCAAGATCATACAAGCAATGAAATCATGTGTGAACACATCAACGGAGGTAGCGGAATACTCACATCGATCGGTTGAGAGACGCGGCAAGCAACAAAACTTGAAATTCCCCACTGTTTTGGGCGTGAACTGCAGTGAATTTGCTCACTGTTTTGGGCGTGAAAATGATCCTTCCGCAAGCTCCAAGCTTCGTCGAACGGATCCCGCCTCATGGGTGGACTTCCCTAACACCTTCGCAAGTCTCGTAAGTGTGCTAGCACTTGTGTTTTTGCAATAAAAACACACTTATGCTTCCCTTGAAGCTCACGGCAGTGAGCTGTGAAGAATAAGGAGATGAAGCCCATTGGGCGTGAGATAGAGAGAAGGAGAGATGGAGAGAAAATGTGTTAATTTTGTAAGTAAAGCATTTCCAAAATGCCTTATATATTTTTCAAAAAAAATACATTAAACAATTACCAAATAATTCATTAAAGAATTAAAATGGTAAAAGTCTCACCAACTAACACTATTTCACCTAAAACCATCAACTATTCATTTCACTTTATAAAAGTGACATGTAGTCTTTCAATCAATCAATCACATCACTCAAAGTGACATTTGATTTGACGCTTGATGTGACGAATGATTTGACGCTTGATGTGACTTGCGTTGCCGCACTCGAATTCGAAATACGAATGCGCTCGCAATCACACTCGGGCTCGGTTTCGCTAATTCCTAATTAGCGAGTTTTCCATCGCGTCGTAATTAAATGATTACGCCTAGCGAATTCACTATTCACGTCGCTAACGAATTAATTCTAAATTAATTCGTTGCCGGAATTAAAATCTAATTTTAATTCCGCGTCGAAATCTAATTTCTTTTAATATATCGAATATATTAATTTACCAATTAATTCCAAATAATCATTCTCTCTCTCTTTTAGACGATATTTTATCCTATATAAAATATCTCCGTAATTAATCATAGATTAATTTTCTCTTTCTTCTATATAATCCCAGATTATTAATGAGTGCGAGTTATGCGTCATCGGTGTATTATCGGGAAGCGACCCATGAGATCCCCGGATAATTCGGCAGTAAATACGGTCGTCGGAGTATCCGAATCACGTACGTACCAAGTACTACGTTCTACCGATTTACGAGACAAGATCAGCTTCTAGCAAAGCACGAAGTCTATCCAATTCTCCGGTCATATTCATCTAAGAATATTTAAGATCTATATCAAGCGTAGTATACCAAGTATCGTGTATATCGGCCCAGTATCGGATAGTCACGTGCTAGGGCTGGGGCTGGATAAGTGTCTGCCCCGTCCGAAGCACATATCGGATGTCTGGTAACTAGTCTCTATAATCGGATATACATGACCTTGTCATAATATCCGATGGCCGGCCAGCACTTAAGAGCACTAATTCCATATCATGTGTGACATCATCTCCACTATGACTGGAGTGATACTTCCGTCTTGACATTACACACCCAATACTCTACGATTCTCAATATACCCAGCATTGGCGTACACAGAACCGGTTAGAGTCCTAGACGACCTCAACTAAAGTTATATTGATTGTCGTAAGCATTAGCGATGTAAGTCTCAGGTTAAGACTATACACACCTACCTTGATTTCGGCCTCCCATAGACCACATAGTCATAATACCAATGGGATTCCGAGGGGTCTATCCAGAGCGAAGCTGTTTCCCGTACCATCGGTGAAACACGACCTCCTATCGCACTTGCATAAGTATCCAATACTTATATATATGAGAACTATGCCGTTGTGCCCTCACAACGCGCACAAGTGCAATACTAGCCTATTCCGCATTATCGATGTCCAGTCTCGATAATACTCCGGCTAGGGATATTAATGATTAATCCTTCGTGGACTGATACTGTCTTATATCATTCTCAATCCAGGAACTAATCATAGGGACCTCTCTTCATTTATATATCTAAGGTGATCTAATCACAAATGATGAGAGTGCAATTTCCTTGTCACATAGTTAATTTGTACAACAACACTATGATCTGTACAAATAGTGACGCTATGGGTCATATTATCCAACAGGGTGAGCGTGGAGATTCTACCCACCGGTGTGGTGGGAGCCGAAGGCACTCCGACGCCCAAGTCAGTAGAAGAAATGAGCTATTAACACCGTAGGATGATGAGCAATGTCAGATATTACCTTGACCCCCGTATGGTGCCGTGAGGGCGGAATGGGTGAGGAGATGAGAGCTTGGGTGAGAGTATTCTTAGGTTATGAGTAGGAGAGCTAGAAGTTGAATATGATCGAGTTGTGGATCGTCCAGCTCCCCCCATTTCCTCGTAGACTTCGGTTCATTTTATAGGCTATTTGAGGTGAGACTCATGAATGCGTTTAATTGTCATGTGTGTTGGTAACGGTCGTGTCATGAAGGGGTAGTTATGCCTGCTTGTTGAAGACTGAAAACGGCTGAGTGGTATTTATGAGCTTGGACGTTACGTGGACTGGCGTGGGGTGATAATTGACTATGGTTTGGGCATGTGATATTTTATTGGGCCTAAGTTTGTGGATCTCTGGACCGTTATATACATCAAACCTTGGGGGTTCCTTTAGTGCGAATCTGTGATGGTAACTTGGGCTTGGATCCATGCTGAGGGTCTAGTATTAGGCCCGAAGCAAAATGTCGAAATTACCCTTAGACCAAATTTGACACGTACAACGATAACATTGTGTGTTGTTAACATAGAAAATCAATTCACTAGTTACTTTAGAAATTAATGTGTTTTGAATTGAAATATCTTCAGATTGTTGGTTTGCAATGTGAAACATTCAATTGAGTAATAAAATGAATCAATTACTGAATATATGGATTTGATACAAGAGGGATTCCCGACGCTTTGCTTCTTTTCTCTACTGATAACTCTTACGTATTTTTCGTCGTTTTTATTTCACATTACCAATTAAACTCATTCGTTTAATTAAGTTATTGCTAAAATTTTGTTTAAGTAAATTAGTTCATTGTAACTATCTCTCTGAGGAATCGACACCCCAACTATACTGCAATAACCGCAAGTACTTTTTGAGCGTAATCAGTAGAGAAAATTAAAATCTTAAGATATAGTGTATTCGTATTTAGACAATAAAACGGTGCTCATAGATATACCAAGAGCATTCTCATTTCTTAAAATAAAGATTGAGCATTTGAAGGAAATAAATTTATTATTTAATGAGAGGGAGGGTCTTCACTAAAAGACAAAGCACATCGGTGGGTTCAAGTTCAAATTTAACTGACAAAACGTCGTCTTCTTTGCTAACGGCGATGCTTTCCGTTGGCTTAACGACGATATTTGTTAGGAACAAGAGCTTGTTGCTCCAACCTCAAGTTCCATTTTTTTTTTGTTTTCTATCCTCTTTTGAAATTTAGCCTGACTTAATGCAAACTCCTCCCCACTAATGTCGACGGGATTCGAACATTAAATTTTACATTATCAACACAAGAAATTTTAACAACCCAATTAGTTAGGACGCGTTCAACTTCGTCAACTATTGATAAAATAAATAATTACCTTATTCATATCTCATATCAATAAATTCGAGTAGAAAAATCGATATTATCTTAAAGTGTATCGATGTTTTTTTTTTAAAAAAGATTATCAGGCGATTCTAACCTCACATGGAAGATTTTCAACTTAAGATAATCTCTATAAGCTTTGTGTTTACAAGAATGTTCGAGGACTCCGGTTTTGATAAGAATCTGCCATTAGTTAGTCAAACCCTTTTGACTATGTCTATTAATTTAATTAACTTAAATCAAGCAAGTAACATTTTTTTATTTGTATCATTCATTTATTGAGTGTTTACCTTCAAAAATTTCAAGTTTTACTAGCATAAAATATTAATAAATAAAATTTTATCAAAATTGAATATTAAATTTAAATTTCAATATTTGAAGGCAGATCGCACTTATTTTTATTGAGGCATTAAATTTATTTAAGGTGCGTTTTGTAGAACATTTCGCTAGCGTTAAAATATTAATCAAACATTTTCTTTAATGATAGCGTTAATGTTCACAAAAAATAATCTCACAACATAAAAATATTTTTTAATACTAACATATACTCTAACATTTATTCTATAATTTATAAAATAACTTATACACCGAGTATAATATTATGTACGGAATGTATCCTTTATATGGAGTCATAGTCTGTGTGACTAATTTTTTAGTTGTAAATATTAAAAATAAAAAATAAAAAATTGAAGGGTAATTAAAACCAGAATAACATCTCTGCCACGTCACAGATTAACAAGCAGAAACTCAAAAACTGTCAGTAAACGACGTCGAACTTTCACCATCAACTCATGATATCGTGGGGCCCATAAAACAGAGCAAATCCCTGAGTAATGAATCCTCACAGTTTCTTACTTTGTTTATTTTAACAGTTGTTTTGCGCGACGCAATCAAAAAAATTGCCTCACACGTGTTGGGCTTGGCTGTGCCATTCTTGTGCAATCCGACGGCAGCACAGAGATTCCCCAGGGAAAAGTCGCATCATCTAACGGTTCAAGAGTGAATCATCGGTGTTCATTTGTGTGGGACCCACCACACGTGTCAGAAATGTGTGTAAGTGAAACAAACAAAACTGCTTTTGTTTGCTAGTGACGCATGAAGAGCTTGTGTTCGGTTGGTGTTCCCTTGTTCGACTTTACAGCTTTATAGATTTTTGTGGTTTTTTTTATTATTAAGTAAATAATGATGAATTCATTCACATTCACACACTATAAAATAACTTCTTTTTTAATTTTATAAACAAAACAGTTCTTTAAAATTATTTTTTTTTAATTGATAATTTGCATTGACATTTACATTTGTCTTTATCTGATATTTTGAAGCACGACTTTTATATATAATTAAATGTTGAAAATAAATAACATATGATTTAGATGGAAAATACAATATTTTTTTTAATCTCTGTTTAGTAGTATTTTATGTTTTATAATCAGAGGTCTATTAAGACTATCTTAGATATTTAGAAATGGGTTTTTTTTTTAAAGACTCGGAATTGAATTGAAAAGATTCATAAAATCTTTTACCAAACTGATCTTGTAGTATTTTACTTATGCCAGAGACATATCTGTCTCCGCAAGAATTTTCCAGATTCCTTTTTTGAGAGATCATGTGGTAGTCATTTTTTTAATTAAATTAATACATTAACTACATCTAAAAATATTTAGTAATTTTTTTTTGGAATCGTTGGAAATCCCATCGTCAAATCATCCATTCCGGACTTAAGCAGAGCAGATAAAATCTCCGATTGTCCTAGGTTCTTACAAGAAACGTACTCCAAAATTCGAACCTAAGACATAAAGAGGAGATCCTGAACCCTACATCTTCAAGTCACGCCCGATTTTTTTCCAATTTTTAAACAAATGCATAAATAAAAATCTCCCTGTCGTCAAATGGACAGAGTTTGAACCTCTTTAAGATTTTTATGGCATCCAGTAAAATTTATGAGTTAAACCAATAAGCACCGACACTAAATAATGTTGAACAACTGCGTCACTTTGAAAATAAAGATTTTATTTTTTATGTTGTATATAAGTCCAAGAAGTAAAAGCCTGGCCTAATAAATAAACAAGCCCAATAAGAAGCCCAAACACAAGCCCATAATCACAAAGTCTTTGTTGCCAAGATGGAACACCCCCGGCGCACATTAGCAGCTATCTCTTCAACCGCAAATGTTGTTTTAACCCCACTCCCCACAACCTGAGTTTTCCATATTCTTCAAAACTCATTTTCTATTTCTGACAAATTTCTGTGGTAGGGCCTTTTTATAACTTTTTGAGAAGCTTCAGTTAGGGTTTGAGATTGGGGAAAAGGTTCGAACTTTGAGCTAGTTTTGAGGTAAGATTTGTGGGTTGTGTTTTTTTATTGAATTTGCGTTCTTTTTTTTTTTCTCGTGTCTAAAACAGTGGGTCCTTTTTTTTTTTTTTTTGTGATTGCAAATTGTGGGGTTTTTTAGGTTGAGTTTAATTTAATGGGGAAAAAATGAACTTCGAGGTTTATGAATTAGGGATGTTGATTGTTTCTTGATTTGCTATTTGGAAAGAGATAAATTTTGATTATTTGTAGTCAAGAAATTAGTTTATTTGAAAGTCTAGATTTGTGGTTTTGGGTATTCGATCTGTTAAAATTATTTGAAAATTACCAAAACATGGTGTTATGGATTTAGGTATCTAATTATTTTGTATGAATGAAGCTTTTTTTGTTTTTTTTTTTTCAAATGTTTGAAGTGAAAAATTAGAGTTCTTTTGCAGAAAGAATGTTGGGATCTGTTTTTTTTTTTTTTCCCAGTCTGATGATCTGATCCTGTATAAATGAAGATATTGGTGGATTGGTATAGTAGGGCTCAATGTTTTTGAGTGGTAGTGTTTTTTTGGGGGTGGGGTTTCATTTTTGGTTCTTCCAAGTTGCATCTTGTTTCATAATTGAAAAGTGAAGGTACTTGTGTACATCTTTGTGGTATCTTGTTTTTGAGCTTGAGTTTTGCTGAAATGGATGACACTGATGATGATGCGAGATATCCGCCAAACCCACATGGTGTCAATCACCAGCAGGGTTATGGCTCTTCCCGTCGCCAAAAACTCCCCATTCGAGGTGTGATGTATTCTCGGGAAGTTGGCAATCAGTATGTTGATGGGGATGAGACTGATGTAGACGATGAAGATGATGAAGTAGAGCTCGGTGAGGAAGAAGAAAACAATAATCATCAAAATAACCACATTGTTTCATATGTGGGAAAAGATGTGGATGATGACGACGATGATGATGACGACGAGGTTGAAGATCACGAAAATGATGATAACAATAATGAGGATGATGGTGGGAACCGAGGAAATTACAACTGGAAGGCAGACAACGTTGATGATGTAGAAAGGCACCCAAAAAAGAGGAAGTTGAAGAGTTTGGTTTCTAGTTATGAATTTGCGCCCCGTGTACCAACGCCAGTTGTGGCTTCTCCAGCACCAAGGCCATCATCAGGTGGGCGGAATGCACTTACGGATTGGAATGAGCATGAGACATTTGTTTTATTAGAAGCCTGGGGTGACCGGTTTCTGCAGCGTGGGAGGAAGAGTCTCCGATCTGAGGAATGGCAAGAAGTTGCAGAGAAGGTATCAGAGGTGTCAAAGATTGAAAGGACAGACACGCAGTGTAGGAACCGTTTGGATACATTAAAGAAGAAATATAAGAAGGAGAATCTTAGGATGTCGGAAACTGGCGATACCAGCAGCAAATGGGTTTATTTCAAGAAAATGGATATGTTAATGTCATCACCCCAGCAACTGGGTGGACTGTCATGTGGGATGGACTCAGGAGAGTATGTCTTTATGAATCCTAGGGCTTATTTGAACCGTGCAAATGGAGTGGATGAGATGAGGGATAGTCCAGCACATTCAGAATCAACTGCTGGTGAGGAGGATGATTCAGATGGACTTCCACCCAAGAAAAGGAAGATTGGAAGGGAACCTGATGTTGATAGGTCGTCATGTAGATTGCTTGCGGATTCTATTCACAAATTTAGTGAGATATATGAGAAGATTGAGAATAGTAAGAGGCAGCAGATGGTAGAACTAGAAAAGATGAGGATGGATTTCCACAGGGACCTGGAAATGCAGAAGAGGCAAATCATGGAGAGGGCTCAGGCCGAGATTGCAAAAATACGACAGGGTCTTGATGATGAGAATGATGTCTCTGCCGAAAACGCCAGCGGGTAAGGCATCTAGACCTTATTGCCTACTGTAATTTCGAAAACATATCAAATGTTGGCTGCTGTTGTATAATTTTGGGGGACTTCTTCCCCTGTCCTGCTTTATATCATGAGGCAATAAAAACCTGGAGATGTTGTATCGATTATACTTGAAGAAATATCTTATTTAGAGAGAATGATTGGTGTATCATCTCTGTCATTGTTATTATCTTTCTTATGTGATTCTTGTAGTAACTATTTTGCCATTAATCTATATTCTGCATTTACCCCTCAGCAGCAATTAAGCTGGAAGTTCTGATATTCGAATTGGCAAGGATTTGCTATAATAGGCATAGTGCTTATTAGATAAGAAATTTGAAGACAATTTTTTAAAGCAAGTACTGTGTCTCCCAGTAAAAGATTTGTGAGAGAATAAAAAGTTGGATACTTACCAATTCAAAATTTCCTTAAAAACACTAAAAAGGGATGGAAATTACAGATATCAACGAGTTCTGCATAGTTCTCGTACAGAGGGAAAGAGTTTTCGGGCAAGAAAAGGAACCCGCCCTCTGCAGCTGTCTCAGCCTGCATGGATTCTCCAGGAGCTGGTGTTGACACCCCCAACATGAGGTTGGGATTCACCTCTCCTTGAGGGGGTTGGGCTCACAGGTGTTTCAGGTGTTCCTGGTTTGGCTGGCTCTGGTTGTCCTTATCAGCCTGAGAGGAAATTTCAACACCCTGAACAATAAAGATGAGATATCTTCGTTCATATCTGAACGTCACCCTTTTGGTTTTCTCTCTATAATCTCAAACATCAGCTAACAGAAGTACAGTAGCAGCACATTTTAGGAGAGTATCCTGCTGCTGCTGATTCTCTCTCAGCCAGGCTGCGGCCTCGACACACTCAGAGAGAATCGCTGTGGACATCAAAGTAGACCCAGATAGAGAACAAGTGGGAGAGGGAGGTAAGAAAAAAGAAGAAGCTATTACCCTGTGTTTGTCAGCCACGCCAATGTGATCAAATAGAGGATCACTTGACATGGCTGTTGATCAATCACACTCCTTTCTGTGAAATCCTTGTGGGATCGCCTTGCTGAAGTTTTCCAACCCAAGTTAAACACAGCTCATATGCCACCTCCTTTTGAGCAGAAAGAGAGAGAGAACAAAGCACACAACAAATAAAGAAGATATTTACCATCTTTAGCTCCTCAAGTAGGCATCACAGATGAGTACTTGAATAGTACTCGCTTACCAGACTTCCCCGATTCTGCCCAAGAGTTTTATTTTGTAGGATTTTCTTAATTAATTTTTGGTTCATGCAAAGGTAAGTCTCCAAGGAAACTCCCCAAGGCGGGCATCTTTCACATTCTAGCAATACTAATTCCCCACCCGAAACTCCCTGAGATGGTGAAAAGTAAATGACTAGATAATGCCATTTTTCAAGTGAATAAACCTAGCATGTTTCTGTGAGGTCCAAGACGCTCATAACACCATGATACTCATCAATGGGATACAAGTTTAATAGTTAGCAACAGAAAGAAGAACAAGGCATTTACATCAAACCAAGTCCTTTTCACAAGGCAGTATTACGATCTCCATCGACCTGCCTCAAGTGTTGATGAGCAAGTAAAGCCGGTCTATTCAAAACATTTTTGCATTCATCTCGTTCATCAGTCTAGCAGCCTCCTCGAACATACCAGCCTGACCGAGACAACCAAGAACAGTATTGTAAGAAACTGCCTCTGGCTTAATCTGAGGATGCTGCATCTTCTGTCTTAGCCAAGCCATTTAGTATAATGTTATGCGAGTTTATGACTGGAACATTCAAACCGTGCTTCTAAGCAAGGAATAAGCATCATCAATCATGCCAGCACTTACCATTTCAGACATGAGCGCATTATAAGCATAAGCATCTAAGTTTCTTCCCACAGTTCTTCCTCAGTTCCTGAAATAACTCATTCGCAGCTTCGTACCTTTTTGCCTTTCCATAACTGTTGATTAGGCTACAATAGGCAGCTGGACATGGAGGAAAATCCCTTTTCATCCATCTCTTCAAGAAGCAATTGAGCTTTCTCTACTGTGTTTGTTTTGCAAAAAAAAAAACATAAATGAGAATTGAGCAAGTAAATGAGCTGGGAAGAACACCATTTGCCTTCATCTTCTCAAACCATGCAGATGCCTCAGAGGCTGGATTCAATAAAGCTTTAATTGTGGTGTTATATGAGACTACATTAGGTGTACACTGTCTGCAAAGATTCCATTTTGTTTAAGAGTTTAACTTAAGAGCATCTTTCAAGCGTCCAAAATGTTAAATCAAATTGTTTATGAGCACAACATCAGGCTTAGCGGCCTTGTATCAGCATGGTCATAAACAAAGTGTAGGCATATTCAACTCAACCCTGCCACTGCCAGCTCTACCAAGCCTTTCATCTGTTACTGTGTCTGGAAAACAGTTACCACCCTCATTACACTTCTCATTTATGAATCTTCTCATAATGACCTTCTTGCATCAACACTAAAATCATCATGTTCTGACAAAGATTGATAGAGCTTTATTCACCATTTTAGCCCTGCCCAAGATTTTCACAATCTCAGATGGACCAATTCCACAATTTCGACAATCATCCAAACATATGAATCAACCAGCCCACTTGAAAAACTGAATTTCATCTATATTAAGAACTTGATGAACCAACTGGCGATCTACTCTCATCTTTAGCACTTCTAAAGCCCTTTCAGCGTCAGGACCCCACTTGAATATTTTCAAAATCCTAATAAATCTCTCATCCAATTTTCTAGCTGAGGGATCTTTCCGCGCGAATTTCTTAGTAATAGGGACGTTTTGCATTTCATCTTTTGGACCAGCCAACTGGAACATTTGCACCATCTCATTTTCTGAAAGATTAAATCAATTTTTTTGTTTATTGTTCTTTTTAACCCTTTCTATGTTACATTTTGGTATTTGAAGTTGATTGACACGTACTTTAAGCAGTGTGGGCAGTTAGCTTAGCTCTTACTACACGTCATATTTGATTTGGTATTGCGGTATGATTTTCAGTATTGGAAACCGTCGATCCCTCAAAATTTTTTATTCAACTGTTAGTAATAAATAAATAATAAAAATACCAGAAAATCTCATGCCTTCCCCGATTTCTATCAGTAACGTCTGCATCATAATATTTTTGCTTCTCATTTCTTGCAAATAGCAATAATTTTTTCTGTGAACCTGCACCTTGGACTTCCGGAAATCTCTTTAATGTAGCTTGACAAGGAAAATTTGAGGCATGGGTACAGGACACTTCAAATACAAAAACCCGTTTTTTTTTTTTTTCTCATCTCATCTCTAACTACCCACATCCCCACACTGCTTAAATCATATCAATCAACTACAAATACTAGAATGTAATGTAGAAAGGTTTAAAAAGAACCAAGTAACAAAAAAATTAATCAAGAGAGAATTTCATATAAACATCATATTTTGCTTTTAGCCATATGTTAACAAATTTCTGAAAACAGATTAGCTATATTCTATACATTTTGAGCAGCATCTTCTTCTTTTTGCTATTCACTTTCTTTTCTAATTAGTTTCCTTGCAAAACTTCATACCCATTTGGGGGAAAAAAAAAAGCTAAAACAAAAGCTGGAATTAACTCTGATTCCATGAACAAGCACAAGACACAACTACAGGAACATTTAGAATTCAAGTAGTGATGACTTTACTCACACACTCAGTAGGATGGGAACATTTCTGTACACTTTAGCTGCTGTGCTTTCAACATTAAGCAAAGCACAACGGTTACAAACATAACCCAAAGACATTTACTAATTAATTCTAAAGGCTAATGCAACACAACCCATACAAAAGGCTAAATCAAATTTATTTTAACGAGTCCTCAGAATCTAAAATAGGGCTATAGAGGGTGGGTAAAAAAACTTCAAGAAACTTTCGCAGTTTAAAACCAAATGTATATTAATTACATGTTTGTATAATTCTCTGACAGAGATGAGATAATGTTATTTGCAGAGCATTGTGCTTTTCTAGTTTTCATATGAAAAATCTCAAACCGTCAACCCAGTCAAAAAAAAATACTGAAATTAAAACCCAGACCAATGAAGAGAGGACAAATTCGAAAGCACATAATTTATAACTTGAAAACAAACTTTGAAACTTATAATTGACAAAATCCGTACATGAAGTCTGCATTTGCTTACTATGGTAAAAAATAGTAAGACTATTTTGAAGCAAGTCTTACGTTGCCTCCCTTCCCAAGATAAATTTGGGAAAGAAAAAACATACCAGTTCAAGAATACCAAACCAAATAAAATGAAATTACAGAGTGGACTAAGTCTTGTGTTGCGTCTCTCCATAGTCATCCCACCAGAGAGGAATTGTCTCAAGTTCATAAAATGAGTTCTAATACATAGTGAACCAGTTTGGCCTGCATAAATCATTAAACTCACCCTACTTACGCAGTGGTCTCGGACTTGTCAGTCTCCATTGGTTCCCCAGAAGCTGGGGGTGCGTCTTCAGCAGTGTTCTGCACATTCTCGTTTGGGTTGGCATTGGCGTCCCCGGCACTATGTTGAGGAGATTCTTCTCCCTGGGGAGGTGGGGTTGCAGGCGTCTCAGGAGTCGCTGGTTTGGCTGGCTTTGGTTTCGTCATTATCGGCCTGCAAAGCCTGCGAGGAGAAATTTTCACTTTTCAACACCTTGGAAAAATTATTACACAAGCACAGAAGAAAAAAAAATCTTTTTCAATCTAGACGAATAAGAACTATGAAAGATAACCTGTCGAGTGCTTCCGCCTTCCTTCTCATATCGGCTAACAGAAGTACAGGAGCAGCATATTTGGGGAGAGCATCCTGCTGCTGCCTTTTCTCTCTTAGCCAGGCTTCAGCCTCAACACACTCATTCAGAACCTACAACATATCATGGTGTAAATATTGCTACATCATAATGGACTGCCAGAGAGAAAATGTGATATACACAAGAGAGGATAAAGGTAAAACAAGCTTTTACCTTCTGTTTATCAGACATGTCAATGTGATCGAATTTAGAATCACTTGACACGGCTGCCTCCCGGTAGCTGTTGATACAATAAGCAAGTTGATCAATCACAGAACTCTGTCGTGAACTCCTTGTACCTGCTCTTCAATGGGATCACCTTGCTGAAGTTGTCAAACCCAAGTTAGACACACATGGTTCCCATGTCACTTCCTTTTGAGCAGAATCAGACCATCGGAGAAAGCGCACATATCGATTACATTAAAAATATTACCTTTTTGAGCGCCTCAAGCTTGGCTATGTAAACACCTTTGGTTTCATCCTCACCATCCTCATACAACCAATCTTCCGTTTCCTGAAGTATAGTAGTGAACTGCTCCCTCTCTGAGTCGGTGACAAATTCTTGATATTTGTCACAAAGCTGAAGAAACAGGAAAAACATTAATTCAAAAAAAAAATAAAAAATACCAAGGCTATACTTTCAAGGTAATATATATTATTAGCATTGTTTTTACCTTATTTCTCATGTCATAGACGTAGGCCTCAACAGCATTTTTCCTGTCTTTAGTTTCTTCCATAACTCGATCTTGCAAAGCCATTTCAAACTCCTTCTCCACAGCCTTTTGAACATCTACTGGTAGCATTCCACCATAAACCAACTCTGACACAGGAATATTAATTTTCTTCACTTTTTTCTTTGGAGCCTGCACACAGGAAAACAGAATCTCCCAAATCAGCATAAAATGAAAAGCCAGTGTGCAATCATGTGTTTTATCATCATATAGTACATCAAACAGAAAGTTACTCTAGCTATGTTCATGCAGAAACAAATGCAACAACACATTCATACAGAGACATCAATCAAATGTGGAAGGCTGGTGGTCGAGTAACTAGAAGGGAAGAGGTTTTATAACCGCAAGATAGAGAAAACATGAAACCAAGATGCAGGGATCTTGTATCAGATTGATCCATAATATACATATGAGACTTGCTTGTTCACAAGTCCTATATCTAGCTTTCAATCAAGAATCAACTACATCTCACATCAATACATCAGTCCCAACACACACACAACACAACTTATAACCTTCCACTATAGGAAAGCAAATAACACAAATCAAATAAATATAGTTCATCACAGCACAAAAAGAGAACAAAACCATCAGAACTCTCAATTAACAATCATTCAATGCAGAAAATACTTACCTTTTCAGTTTCCATTTGAGCAGCCTTGTCACCTGACTCAGAAAACCATTTTCGGCCCCAGGGGCATCAGCCGTACCCTTGGCATCTTGCATATTCACATCAGTCTCATTGGAACTAGGAGGGGCTACATCACTAAGAGCCTCATCAGTTTCCATCTTAGAAGCTTCCTTTTCCGGCTCCTTGGTGACTGGAACTTCAACATCTTCCTCCTCCAAGAGCTGAAGGCAGACATGAGACATCAAAGCATTTATATATAAAAATTTTAAAAGACCGCCACTTGCAGTTAATTCAGACACTTACTGTCGCCGATTCAATAGACACAATTCCATGCAAATTCAGACGAACTTTGACTTTGACTTTCACCCTTTCACTTTTTGTAGATTGGAAAGGACCAATCTGCCCAACAAAAATTAAACAGATAGTTAATACAAAATTACAATGAAAAGAAAATGAAATATGACAGCAACAGCATTGAAACAAAACTAGTGGTAAACTACTACTCTGGCCTACTAGTTGGCTACTACTAACCGTGTAAGTACTGATCTTGGCAGGTGCCTGCAGCTCACTCACATCAGCATATTGCACATCAACAGTGAATGTACCAGCCCTGTAGAAAGTCAGAGCCTTAACACTAGGTATAGGATTTCCCTTGGGGAAAACAACAGTGCTTTGCTGATTGTCCGATGTTTCATTCTGAGTTTCTGGAGCAGAGCCTTTCCATAACAAAGAAATAGAGAATGGGCAACTCTCATTGACCTTACATAAGGAGGGGAAAAAAAATCATTATTGAACACTTTGATACAAAAACAGCACAGCATAAAAAATGAAGCTCAAAGTAAAACCAATGATTTAGTGATAAATTTTCACCTGAAACTCCCGCACTTTGAATGTAGGGCTAAGGATCGCACATTCTAAAGCACATCCTCTTGCCACGCACTCGCTTGCATTCATTGTGCGCCTTGGCTCTTTTCCAAAGAATTCTGTGAGTATCTTTATTATTGCAGGTACACGAGACGCAGAACCAACAACCTCAACCATGTGAACATTCTCAACCGAAAGCCCCGTTTCAGTAAGTGCTTTTTCCAAAGGCCTCTTTACGCGTTCCAAGATTGGAGCACTAATTTGTTCAAACTCATCCCGTTTAATGTGGCCCCTCACATCCTTCTCATCCATCAAGCATTCAATATTCAGAGGTGCCTCAGGATTAGCACTGAGAACCTTCTTAAGTTTCTCACATGCAACCCTTAGCCTGAGGGAAGCCCTAGCATTTTGGTAAACATCAATCTTGTATTCTTCTTCCTTGAACTTGGCCGCAAAATGCTGGAATAGAACTTCATCAAAATCTCTACCACCCAACGATCGATCAAAGGAATGACCCAATATTTTCAGTTGACCCTTCTTGAAACCAGCTATGCAGACTTGCAAGCTTGAATGCCCAATGTCAACAAAGGCAACATTCAATTGGTCATTGTCTGGTAAATCGGTCTTGTAAATACCATAAGCCAATGCTGTGGCCGTAGTTTCATGAATCAAGCGAAGGGGATGCAATCCAGCAATCGTGGCTGCATCTAAAACAGCTCTTCTTTGGAGGTCAGTGAAATAAACAGGAATCCCAATGCAGCAGTCCACGACTGCTGCATTCAAATTCTTCTCAGCGATGCCTTTCAAATTTGACAGCATCATACCCAAAAGTTGTGTTGGAGTAAAGACTCTTGTTTCACCCAAGTAACGTGCATGTATCAAAGGGTATCCATCAGGACCTTCAGTTACAGTAAAAGGCAATGACTTAAGATCCTTTTGCAACTCAGGATCAGAGAATTGGCGCCCAATCAGCCGTTTAATCTGGGAAATTGCGTTTTTGGGGTTCATGGTAGATGATGCAGCCCCAGCAGTCCCAATGAACCGCTGTTTGTCACCAAAGCACACAATTGCTGGAGTCTCACGCTTTGATTCATCATTAAGCACAACATCAATACCCCTTTGCCTTGCAACAGCAACAATGCAGCTCTCATTACCCAAATCAAAACCGACCACGCTCATTTTCGCCAATAATTAATCAATTTATTAATTAAATTGGTCGGCTCCTACAAAAAAGTAAACTTTAGACAACAATAAATTGAACTACAAAGAAAACTAGTAGAAAGCATAACAAATCCAAATTACTCAACACTAAGTCACTAACTGAAACAGTAAGCACGCATGAATTTAAATACATGCAAATTTATATATTTAAAAACAAAAAAAGGAATCAAACACATTAAAATAGCTGGAATAAAATCAACAAACTCAATGAACTTCAATATTAAACCCATAAAAGAAGCAACTACTCCAGTTAATTTCTTGTGCTGATTAAAAAAAAAAAAAAACTACGTGAGCTAATAAGGTCTACGAGCATAAAATATTAAATCTCCACCTAAATATGAATAAAACAGACATTTGGCAACAGCAACAGCAAAAAATAGATTTTACAAAACTAATTCCAGTCCAGGCAACACATCATATCAAAAGTAAATTAAAATAATAATAATAATAATACAACAGACTACGGCTAGCGAATCTATAAATACAAAGCAAAAAAAAAATGGCTGAATCTATTTACTAATCCTAAAATCAACAATAAGAATAAAAAAAATTCAGAATAAACACAAAAAGGCGAATCTAGACAGAGAAAGTCACAGATCTACGAAATCTAGAGACCATAAAAAATGAGTTCAAATCTCGAAGTTTTAAGATTACTGCGATCGTACCTTAAGGAAAGAAAGATGATGTTAGTTGAGTTCTGCCAGAAACCAAAGACGTAAATAACGAGAGGTGTGAGAAGCGTACGGCGTTTCGAGGGTTTGTAGAAATTTCTTTTTAATTCAAATAATTAAGTTAGTTTATTTTTTATTTTTTGAATGTTCTCTAAATTGTTTTGATGGAGGCGAAGTGGTCCTCGACAAGTCTAGATTCTATTTGTTCTAGAAAGATCTACAACAGACGTGTCACGTGGGGACAGAGCCATGGAGGTGTTGGTTTTTTAATTTTTTTTTGGGCTGATAATGGGCCGGGCGTTTTTAGTAAGTAACCCTCTTAATTATTACAGAATTGATATTTTTTTACATATATATATATATATACTAGTTTTTGCCCGTGCCTACGGCACGGTGTTACAGTATTTGGCACGTGCCTACGGCACGGTGTTACAGAATTAAATGATTTTATTTTAATTAAATGATGCCTGTACCTACGGCACGACACGGTGTTACAGAATTAAATGATTTTATTTTTTAATTAAATGATGCCCGTGCCTACGGCACGGTGTTACAGTATTTGGCCCGTGCCTACGGCACGGTGTTACATAATTAAATGATTTTATTTTAACTTTCTATTTTTTTATTTGAAAATTTGAAAATTTTGACCCTTTCCATCAATCAATTCACTCTCTTCCTCCAATTACCAATGAAATGATCTGAGCCGTTAATTAAGCCACATAAAGAGAGCCGTTGGATGCACTCTCTTTCCTCCAACACCATTGTGCTTTATAATATAGATGTATATTTTTTATTTTTATTTTTTCTGGTGCTATCACATGACATGCATAAGATATGGTTATAAAATTAAATATTTTGAAAAAATAATATATTCAAATTCAGTGTATGATGATGTTTTAACATTATTAGTTTTAATATATTCACTACGATATTATAAATAGGAACAAAATATTAGACTTTTTATTCATGGTCATTTTGGCATTGGAAGAAAAAAACTAATTTGAATAGAATTCGTCAAATGAAGATGAAATCAATGTATTTAAGGAAAGAAAGCGAAGGTTTTTTGAGTTTTTTTAGTATGAAAATCACAAAAAGTGTTCAAATATATTAATTTTATCTAACATTACATTTTTATTTTCTTCCATAAGACATTAACTGTCTTTTGTATACATGTATCATATTATTTTTTTAATCATCATAAGAGAGTAGTTTAAGATTTAAATCACAATTTTTGTATGAATTTATATTATTATGTTATAACATTATAGATGAGTTGTTGTTAATAACTCAAGGGGCGAGACTTGGTGGTGTGGGGTTCAAGATGTCATCTTGAGGTCCTGAGTTCGAATTCAGGAATTGCGTTTCTTATAAGAGTCTTAGACAGTCGAGGGTTTTACCCTGCTCCGCTTAAGCCTTAAATGAGTGGTTTGGCGGTGAGATTTCCAACAATTCAAAAAAAAAATTATTGTTAAAAATGTAATGACTTATAAACTTATATAATATATTATTTACATTTAAAATTCTTATTCAATAACTGCATCAATGCGCGAGTAATCATCTATTATGCACCGTTTGTATTTCTATTGTTGGACGGTATTGACGGTTGAAAGGATAAAAATACCCTGGGCCTAAAAGTCAAGCTTTTTGAATATACAGTTTGATACTGTTGGTTAATAGTTTATTATTTGGCGTCAAAATCTGCAAAACTTATGAAACACATGATAAAAATGACACTGTTTGTTAATCATCATTCATTTACATCTTAAACCAAATAAAAAATAATAATTATTATCATTCATTTACATCTTAAACCATTACACATTATGGTTCATTCTTAATATATTACACATTATTATTCGAGCTTTACCAAGAGCAAAATTCAAAGTCACGTGCTGTTCACATGTGATTTTTGTCTCAGTGGCAGTTTCAGAACAATCCTCCCGAGACAATCTTCTTTCAACCTTGAATTTGTTTGGTTATGAGAGACCAAAAGCAAACGTAGCGAAAGACAAATCAAAGACAAGATCGACAAAAAGAGTTTAACGTGGTTCGGCGGAGCAAGTTCAGCCTACGTCCACGGGCACAAAGTGGGGGTTGTTTTTATTACCAAACCGAGCTCGGCCGACCTGTTTCTGGAAGGTATAAGAAGAAGCCGAGTTGTTTGCTTTATATTGTTTCTTACAAGTAATGCTCAAATGAAAATTTTTTCAACCCTTATAAAAGAGATCACCCTCCACTTATATACTAACGAATGTACGACACTGTTCACATATCCTTATGACGACAGCGCTGCAGGTTTCCGGCGATTTGACAAGCTCTATGCCCCAACTGCCTCGCAGAAAGTAAAATCTACCTTCTGATTTCCTGTCACTGCACGCCGTAAAGTACATTGTCATACTTTATCATTAATGATGACAGCCTGTAAAGGTTTCTTGTACGAAATTACACGTTTGGAAAAGAAGTCCAAACAACCCCGACCATAGATCGGGCTCCAAGGGATCGGCCAGAAGTCCTTCCGAACCATTCAAGCTACTCCCACCTTATCCCGGAACACCCGCGCCATACGCCATAGTTCGGGAGGCGAAACAGAACTGTACCGAGCTACCGGGCTACTGTGGTCGGTCCCGGCTCTTATGTTGTCAGTCTCTGAAGTTTGCATCATGCTATATCCTCGGGTCGTCCAGCTCCGGGAAACTATGTCTGGACTTTCTTCCTGGCTGAGGAATAAACCAAACCTTCTGAACATCTGATCCTCCAAAAGGGAAAATCTCATATATGCTCTTGCCGAACTGTTCAAATACTTTGTTATAAAAAACACCACCAACATCTGCCCCCTAGTTCTCGGTTTCAACGAGTTGATCGAGTTGGTATCGGGAACTACAAGTTTGTTGATCTGCTCCAGGAGTCGCAGAAAAACTCCCTAGGCTACCAATCAGGTCGTCTCTTGTCATTTCGTTGTCCTCTTGAATTCTGTCACCGAGTAATTTGATAGCTGTTCATGGGGAGGACACTTTCATCCCGCGGTGATGATGATACAATCGGTGGGACACAACCCGACCCCGAGCTAGCGAAAATACTTGGCTCCGGAGGAATGTTACCTCCCCGGACCAACAGAGATCCGGCCATGGGGGATGCTCCGTCCTCATGTCGATGACATGTACACAGTGGGACGTAACCCGACCCCGAGCTGGTGGAGCAAGATAACCTCGGCGGAAAGAATCCAACCCCGAGCAGTGTTTAAAAATTCGGTCGAGGCGGCCGCCTCGCGGTGACGGCGCGTCGAGGCGGCCGCCTAATTCAGTTTTTCTGAGGCGCCCGCCTCAATGCTTGTGAGGCGCCGCCTCACACGAAACTTTTTTTTTTTTTTTAAATGAAACGACGACGTTTTGGGGATTCCAAAACGTCGTCGTTTCATTTAAATTATAAAAAATTTTGATTTTGGGGTTATACTGCTCTCTCTCTCTCCTCTCGGCCCCTTTGCTTTCTCTCTCTCGACTTACACTGCTCTCTCTCTCTCGACCTACACTGCTCTCTCTCTCTCAGTCTCTCGGTGACGTTTTTGATCTCGGCGATGGCGACGACAGTGTTTGTGGACAATGTTCTGCTTATTTTTCTTTTTCATTTATGAGTCAATTTCGGTTTTTGATCTGTTGGTTGTTAATATTATTGCTATATGGTAGTTCCCATGAATGTGTAGCACTTTATTTCAAGTAAAATATATTCAAATATTATAGAGTTTTATTCAAATAAAAAAAATATTATTGAATGTAACATGTTCTGCGTTTGTGGTAACCTGTTCTGCTTGTGTAGCACTTTGTTTCCTTCTGTTTGTTTGCTGAATGTAACGTTATTATATAAGGTTCGTATATAATCTATAGATTTGGGTATTAGGGTTTTTGATTTGGGTAAAATCAGTGAAGGAGGTTTTTTGAGAGATGACCCATCTGATGATGAGAGAGATTTTTGACCTTTTAGGGATTAGTTATCAATAGTTGTTTGAACATATTATGAATTATAAAGAAATGAATGTATTTTGGATTTAACATGTTTTTATTATTCTAATATTACAATTTTAATTATTTTTTCGATTTTCCGATCGAGGCGCCCGCCTCGCCACCTCGCGCCTCAATGGCCGGCCGCCTCTAGGCACCGTCACATATTTTTAATATTGGCCCTGAGCTGGTAGAACATAATAGCCTCTGCGGAACGAATCCAGCCCCGAACTGGTAGAACTAATAGCCTCGGCGGAACGAATCCAGCCCTGATCTAGTAGATGATATGAGACTTAATCACAAGGGAAGAATTCAACCTCTAAGGCTCTGCAGACCCCGGCGCATGTGTCCCCTTACCGGGCATCAGCAAAAACAAAAAAAAATAGAAATAAGACTAAGTTAGCACAACGGAGGTGACTTAGCACATACTTCACACAGACCCGAAAAGATAACAACTCGGGTGCCCCAAGGCAGCGTCCTGCCTGGTGCCTCCCAAAACACAATTCTGAACCTTACAATTCAGCGTCCCGAACCGGCAATGATATTCTTCTTTACAAAGTCTGTCGCCTTCTTCTCCGTGATTGCAGATAATGGTTCGGCTTCTACCCACTTAGTGAAATAGTCAATGGCAACGATGGCGTACTTGGCTTGTCATCGCCCAGCCGGCATTGGCCCGATGATGTCCAGTCCCCACTGGGCGAACGGCCAAGGGCTGACCAAAGTGGTCAGCTGCTCTGCAGGTTGATGATGAATATTTGCATTCTTTTTGCATCCCTCACACTTCCGAGCTATCTTCATCCCGTCTTGGTGTATGGTCGGCCAATAGAATCTATGCCTCAACGCCTTATACGCAATTGACTGTCCCCTGGCGTGACTCCCACAAATCCCCTCATGAATCTCTCTGAGCACATAACCTGCTTCCTCAGTCGCAAGACATCTCAAAAGTGGTACAGTATACAATCAGAATTTGGAGCTTCGGTGCTTCAGCTTCCTTGCCTCCTTTTTATCTTCTGGTGTTTCTCCAGTCTCCAAGTACCTTATAATCAAATCCATCCAAGAGGTCTCCCCTCATACTTCTACTTCCATCACTTCTAGCTTCCCAACATTTTTTTTTTGCAAACAAATCAAAGGGATAGTTCTAGGCTTCTCCGATTTTATTGAGGATGCTAGCCGAGCCAGTGAGTATGCTTGATGGTTATTTTCCCGACCAATCTGCATGAATTGCAAGCTACCCATTTTCCCAGTCAACTTCTTCACCTCTGCCATATAGGCCATCATGTTAGGCTCTCTAGCCTAAAACTCGCTCCTTAGCTGCTGGATGGCCAGTTGGGAGTCGCTCTTTACAATCACATCTCGGACACCCACTGCCGTGCACAACCTTAAACCGGCCAGAATGACCCCATACTCGGCCTCATTATTTGTGGCCTCGAAGGCGAACCTCAGGGCATACACCACTTCATCGCCATCACTGCTCCGCAAGACTACCCGGCCCACAACCTTGTGAACTGACCGAACCGTCCACCGAAACTCTCAATTGGTCTCAAAAACTTCTAAAATATGTGGTCCAGCGAACTCGGCCACAAAATCTGCTAAAACATGTCCCTTTACTGCCGCTTTGGGAAGATAGGATATGTCGTGCTCACTCAATTCCACCGACCACTTTACTAACCGACCCGAGACCTCCGGCTTATGTAGGATCTGCCTCAAAGGATGGTCGGTATAGACCCCGATAGGATGAGCCTGAAAGTAAGTTTGTAGCTTCCGGGCTGCCGTAATCAAGAATAAAGCCACTAGTTCATGGGTCGGGTATATGGTCTCCGCATCCAGCAAGGCTTTACTAATATAGTACACCGGCCTTTGGACCTTGTCATCTTTCTGCACTAACACTGAGCTCACAACATGTTCAGAAACAGCCAAGTATAAAAACAGAGTCTCACCCGAGACCGACTTGGCCAAAAGTGGGGGCTGAGCTAAGTATTGTTTTAACTGCAGGAAGACCTCTTCGCATTCCATCGTCCAACCGATCTTTTTCTTTACCTTATTGATTATCTTGAAAAAAGTATGGCATTTGTCGGTTGACCGGCGTAAACACACACGTATAACGCAAGCGCACGTATCGTTCAAGTAGTATAAAAATATCGATCCCACGAGGACTTAATTCGTACTGTTGTTATTATTATTGATACTATTTATTTACAAATATCTAATTAAATGGAGAAAGAAGTGCTTGATTGATTTGATTGATTGTAGATTTGCAAAATAAATAAATAAAATACAAAAGAAAATACTAAGGAAAATAACAAAGACACAAAGATCTAGGGTTGTGATTTCTTTAATATCATTTTAAAGATGAAGTGGTTTCTTACAGTTGGGTAATATATTGATTTATTAACCTGGAACACTAAATTATGTAAAAGCCTCTTCCGATGGTCAACACAATACCCAGTTTAACCCCATTGAACCATATGTCTATGTCAACCAAATTATCTGGATTCATTAAGATTAAGTTCCAATTATGGCTACCCCCGCCCGACAGGTATATTCCTATCCTGTAAGGAAATCTATTAAAGGGTTATCTATCCTCAAGGAAGATCGTGGGCTATTGAGTCTAAGGCTGAAACCTAAAATCCCTATGTCTAGTTCATTTTAGATTTACCAGATCAATTTTATTAATGGCCAATTAATGAAAAAGCATTAAGATTAAGACTAAATAAATAAATATTTATAATACCCAAATTATAATTTAACCCATTATAAACTGGTGATATTAAAAGTCATCACAACCCTAGATAAATAATTTAGTTACAACACATAACTAGGGCTAGTAAAAACTTAAAAGTAAAAGACATAAAGTAAAATTGCGGTAAAGTAAATACTGAAAAGTAAATTACAATAAAATGCTAAGGTAAAAGGAATTACTTTTACTACTACTAATTTAGATATCTCCCATAATATAATATATAAACTTGTGATAACATTACCAACCGACCAATCTGGCGGTATCCTGATTAAGTCAAATTAAGTCCAACCAACCATTAAGGCGGAACCAATATTAAATTACCAACCGACCAATCTGGCGGTATCCTTTTTAAGTCAATATTTTAAATAGTGAATATATTATTTTAAGGGAGATTAATCTAAATACTAATAGTAATAGAATTACCTTTCACCCTAGCTATGGAAGTTACCTCCTCATGGTGAATAGTAAAAACTGTAAAAAGTAAAAAGTAAAAATTAAATTACTATTACTACAAACATAATTAAAATTATTTACAAAACTAAAAATTAAAAACTAAAAAAAAAACTAAAAACTAAAGAATCTAGAGAGAGAAACTCTCTCTTTAGAAAGAATTGAAGAGAGGAGGAAGGTACCCTGAATTCTGAAATCTCGAGCTCAATTTATAGGCGCGGGTAAGGGTCCAGCGTCGCGACGCCATATTCGTCGACGTGGCACGCTGTGGTTCGTCGGTTGCAGATTCCGGATAAGGTGATAAGGTGACACGTGGCGGAGTGGTTGGAACTCAATTATTGGGACACGTGGCGGCTTATGATTGGTCGATGAGATTCTTATCCGCCACGTGTCAGATAAGGATAGGATATCCAATAATTGATGCTGACGTGGCGGTGAGGTGGCGGTGATGTGGCGACACGTGGGAAGAGACTGTCGGCACCATAGAATTGCGACACGTGGCACTTCCTGATTGGCTGATGATGATGTGGCACGACACGTGGCAATATTGACTTGTTGACTTGCTGACGTGGCTGATGACATGGAGACACGTAGGATGACACGTGGCGATGATGACTCTTGGCACCGTAGGATGCTGACACGTGGCACGATGCATGTTAGCAGATCGGCTGTGATGGTGACACGTGGCACGGCGCATTTAGCAAAGTCAAACTTTTCTCAGATTCTGATTTGTGGACCCGGCGCACGTTAGCAGGTTCGGCGCATTTTAGACGTTGTGACGCTGAATGTCCGGGCGTCGCGACGCGCTAAAGACGAAAATATCCATGTTGACGCATTTTTGTCCGGTTTTGCCCCAATTGCCTCTAGTGCTTTCCAAACTTTATTTATCTGTAAAATAACAACACAACATATCAAAACGTTCATAAATCTCGAGAAACAATACAAAACATTAGGTCAAATGAGTGAGAAATAGTGATATAAATACCACTCATCATCGGTTGCTCGGGATAAATCGGTTCAATGCAACCACTCGACCCGTTAAACTCTTGCACCTATTTGACCGTCTTGGGAGGTTTCAATTCCAGTACAAAGCTCGGATCTTCGGTGGGTTTGCTTCTATACCTCGTGCACTGACCATGTAACCCAGAAATTTACCCGATGCCACACCGAATGCGCATTTCTCTGGGTTCAGCCTCATATTATACTTTCTCAACAATTCAAAAGTCCCCGCGAGGTCGTCCAAATGATCCTCAAGTTTCTCGATCATTATTATCATATCATCAACGTACACATGTATGGTCTTGCCGATGAGGGGCTTGAAAACCTTGTTCACTAACCTCTGAAATGTAGCCTCAACATTCTTCAGCCCAAACAACATCACCTTATAGCAATACAGCCCTTGATAGGGTGGCAATGGGTCGGGCCGGGCCCGGGCCCGAGCCCGACCAACAAAAAGCTCGGGCTCGGGAAAAGCCCGGCCCGGGTGTCTTACGGGCCGGGCTCGGGCCCGGGCTTTTTTTTTTGCCCGAATTTAAAAAAAAAATTAAAAAAACTAAAAAAATACAAATATAAAATACATTTACACTATATATAAAGATAATTTACAAATAATTCACAAGTTTCATTGATAAATTAACAATTTAATGCTAAAAATAAATAAAAATGCTACAAATATATAATATATATATATATATTATATATATATATATATATAATTTTTTTTATTTTGGCCCGGGCCGGGCCCGAGATAAAATTGGAAAGCCCGGCCCGGGCCGTCCCGGGTCGGGCTTTCATTTTAGGGCCCGACCAGGGCTTTTTTTGCCCCTGGCCGGGCTAAAGCCTGGGCGGGCCGGACCGGGCCCGGGCTTTTCTGCCACCCTTAGCCCTGGTATGTGATGAAAACTATTCTCCTCATCCTCAGGATGCATCTTGACCTGATTATATCCCGAGAATGCATCCATGAAACTGAACAGCTCATGACACACCGTCAAATCCACTAGATGGTCCACCTTCATGAGTGGGAAGCTATCTTTTGGGCAAGCTTTATTGAGATCAGAAAAGTCCACACACATTCTCCACTTTTCGCTGGCCTTCTTCACCAAGACCGCAATGATACCCACTCCAGGTATTTCACCTCTCTGATAAAACCAGTCTTTAACAAGTTTCCACTTCGGCTCATATCACCTCGCAACGTTCCTGATTGAATATTCTTCTCTTTGCTTGATTAGTTTGTGAGCCGGGTCCACTGCTAGACGATGGTTGATGAATTTGGTAGACCCGGCCGGCGGTTCGGTTCCGGTTCGAAACCGAACCGAACCGGCCGGTTTCCGGTTCCACAAGTGTGGAACCGGAACCGAACCGTTCGGTTCCGGTTCGGTTCGGTTCCTTTTTTTTTTAATTAATTAAATAAAAAAAATATTAATTAAAAAAAATGAGATTAATTTATAAATAAATAAAAAATATTACATTGAAGAGCTTGAGCTTAAATTTTTTAAAATTTAAGTTGCCTACGTATCCTCCAAGGGTGAGAGGAATCAAAGCTCACGTAGTTCCATTACAAGTTTAAGACATATCCCCTTGTAAATTATAATTTTACAATTATCAATCATCATTATCAGTTGATCCTTCGGCTCCGGTTCCGCAGCTTCCGCTTGCACTTGTTGCAGAAGCATTATCGAACAAATCTTCAAAATCATCGGGGGCATCTTCTTGTTGTCTCAGATCAGCTCGAGTCCAATCATCCACACAAGCTGTTGCTTCTAGAGTGCTTGGATGTAATGAAGATCGCCTAGCTTCCAATATATTACCTCCCAAGCTGAAGGCTTGCTCAACCGCAACGGTGGAAATAGGTGCTGCCAATATCTCTTTAGCAATAATAGATAAAACATGATATATATTTTGATGCCGGTTCCACCATTCAATGATTTTAAATTTTTACTGCATAAACTTTCATTAGAAAACTCAAAATTTGTAGATAAATAATTATCTAATTCAGGGTTATTAGTTGTTGTCGTATCCCTAGATTTTTTTTTTCGTTGCAATAACGAACGATCCCCTGCGCTAAGTCTTGGTTGAATTACCGGTTCGCTACTACTAGATGATATATTGGTTCCTAAGTTATATCTTACAATATAATCATTAAATAAAATAATTAAATCACTTCTTAAATTCGTCATTATGCTCGTAATATCAACGTCATCTAATATTCCTAATAACCATAGTAAGCTTGTAAACCACCATTCAAACCTTCTAATTTAAATCTAGGATCAAAAACAGCAGCAATAAGATAAAGTAAAGGAATTTCTCTAAAATAATTCAACCATTTTACCTTCATAACAGTAATGGCTTCGAGCAAAAGAATATCATTAGGGTCGTCCCTGTTAACATGTTCATCGAGAGTGCCAACAATATTCAAACTCTCAAGAAGAAAAAAATGTGCAGTGGGATAATAAACACCGCTAAAAACTAAAGTAGCATCATTAAAAACTCTTAAAATATCTAAAATTCTTTCACAAATATCCCATTGACTAGGATAAAGTGTGATATTTTGAACATGTTGAGAAAAAAAACTACATAATGCATCTTTGTATTGAAGTGCTTGACATAAAAGAAAATAAGTAGAATTCCAACGTGTTGGAACATCTCTAGAAAATTTAATCGGTTTAATACCATTTATTTTACAAAACTTGGTCTATTCCTCCTAACTTGAGAATATGACCAAATACAGTTAAGTGCCGTTTTAATAGGATCAAGGAAATGAGATAATAATTTTAGACCGTCTTGCACACATAAGTTTAGGACATGACATGTACAACGAATATGAAAAATCGA
>SKCR01033264.1:0-84440 GCA_019454045.1 Zanthoxylum bungeanum
ATTTAGTTTATTAAGCAAAATGCTTAAAACACCTTACTCGGTAAAAGTGAAAATGCCCCCGATCTGTTAGCCCAGTTCATAGTGAAGCAAGTGGGCCCGTGTCTAGCTAGGCTAGAGGTGGATATGAATATTACGTGACCTATACGGATGTGGCATCGCGTAATGGTTGCGTGTTTCTTTTGAAGAACACAAATCGAAACTTTTATAGTTTCGACACGGAATAAACAAACAGATCGGTTTAGTATTACAACACCATCACGGTAAGACCGTAATGAAAACTTAAGCAGTAAGTTTCTCGTATACTTGAAAGAGTATAGTATTCTTTCAATGAGGACTCCTCTCGGAACACGTCATTTTGACGGTGTGTCCCGAAGGATTAACCGAATTTTTGTTAGACATAATAAGGTTAATCACGAGTCGCTTTGAGCTACCATTCCATTTCCTTCAACGGATAACTTTAAACATGCAAGAACTTATTTTGAATAAGGTTCCATAATAATCTGTTTGACATATATCATATTAGATATGAACGGGAAAGAAACCAGTGGTTTCTCATTCCTGACTATTTGGGTATGCTTGGCATATGTTTGGATGATACCAAACTAAACCCAAATATGATAAGTGCCAATTGTAGGTCATCCTATGGATACCATAAGTATTGTACTTAACACCTCACTAGAGAACAATTAGATTGTTGCTCACCATGCGGTTTTTTCTAAGAGGAATACCGATGCAGTGGTAAGTGGGAGTATAGTATAACTCGATGAAAATCGGAGTAATACTGTTCTAGGCACTGAATCTTAATGGAACATATATAGTTCATCAAGGATGAAACTATATAACCATTATCTTCGAATACACGAGAACAAAGGAAGTGATACGAGGTATCGACTCCCTATTATGACAAAGTGTCATGAGTCCGAAATGGATTCCATGTATATCAACCAGTTTGGATACTAGTTGATGTACCACAGGCATTGTGCCTATTGGTACTATATAAGAAGTCTTCAAGGAAGACGTACATGGATGGCAACATACCAACGTATAAAGCTAGGCTTTTAACGGAAAGGTATCGTTATCGACATTGTGTTGATTACGATTCAACCTTTTACCTATTGCCACGGTAGATCCATTTGGATATGAGCTTGCTGACGCGAGCATAAGTTCTTGCAATTATCATTTTGATGTAATCATAATGGTGTATGATTTAATTCAAAATGAAAAAAGATTCTTGTGTAAATAAGAGGGTTAGTGGGAGCGCACTGACAGTGGCTATCCTATAAAATAATGATAATACGTCATTTCTTGGAAATGATATTCCCATAAAATAAATGTCGGGGAAAGCTTGCTTTCGAAATACTCTCCGTGGAACCGTACATTGAAAAATGTACAAGACCTGGTGTATCATACGCTTTGATCATATGGATTCACAAACAGGACAATCCGAGTGATAGTCACTGGATTGATGTTAGGAACATCCGTTAGTATCTTAGAGAACTAAGGATGCTGTCTTAGTCTATGGAGTAGGAGAACTTGAAGTGACTGGGATCACTGTAGCAAGTTTCCTATAACCGATAAAGACGACTAAAAGTCGCAAACGGTACTATACAGTTTGAATAACGGTGCAGTAAGCTGGAAATCTTCCAAGCAAGATACTGTTACCGCATAAAACAACAAATGCGGGTTAATTGCAGCAGCTGAGGCAGCAATAGAAGTCATTTGGGTCGATACATATCTAATTAGATTAGATATAGTTCTGTTAGCAGCTGAGCTAGGGCATCAGCACAGGCTAAAGAATTAATGGTCTCATCAACGATCCAGATATATACTTCTATATCATCTGATTCGTTCGGATCATACATCGTGGCGATGTGATGATCGTATAAATCGCGTTAAATGATAATCAAACAAATCCGCTGACGAAAACCTTTCCTCAGCAATTTGAGCAAACCGTACATAGTTTTCCGGTGTTGGACACTTGAGTGACTTGCTACGTGCCAAGTGGGAGATTGTTGGATAATATGACCCATAGCGTCACTATTTGCACAGAACATTGTGTTGTTGTAGCAAATTAACTATGTAATAAGGAAATTGCACTATCATCATTTGTGATTAGATCACCATAGATATATAAATGAAGAGAGGTCCCTATGATTAGTTCCTGGATTGAGATGATATGAGACAGTATCAGTCCACGAAGGATTAATCATTAAATATCCCTAGCCGTAGTATTATCGAGACTGACTGGACATCGATAATGCGGAATAGGCTAGTATTGCACTTGTGTGCGTTGTGAGGGCACAACGGCATAGTTCTCTCATATATAAGTATTGGATACTTATGCAAGTGCGATAGGAGGTCGTTTTCACACCGATGGTACGGGAAACAGCTTCGCTCTGGATAGACCCCTCGGAATCCCATTGGTATTATGACTATGTGTCTATGGGAGGCCGAAATCAAGGTAGGTGTGTATAGTCTTAACCTGAGACTTGCATCGCTAATACTTACGATAATCGATAACTTTGGTTTTTGGTGGTAGGGGGCTTTGACCGGTTTTCTGTGTACACCACTTCTGGGTTTATCAGAGAGTCGTAGAGTATTGGGTGTGATGTCAAGACGGAAGTGTCACTTCAGTCATATTGGAGTGATGTCACGCAGGATACGGTACTAGTGCTCTTGAGTGTTGCGCAACCAATCGGGATATTGTGACCAGGTCATGTATATCCGATTATAGAGACTATGTTGCCAGACATCCGATATGTTCTTCGGACGGGGTAGACACTTATCCAGCCCCAGCCCTAGCACGTGATTATCCGATACTGGGCCGAATACGCACAATAATACGGTATACTACGCTTGATATAGATCCTTATTCCTGTAAGGATGTTTCCGGAGAATTGGATAGACATGGTGCTTTGCTAGAAGCCAACATTGTCTTGTAAATCGGTAAAAGTAGTACGAGGTACTTACGTGTTCGGATAGTCCGACGACCGATTTGACTACCAACATATCCGGGGATCTCATGGGTCGCTTCCCAAAGATTCACCGATGACGTATGACTCGTACTTTATTAATATGGGATTAATTAGATGAAGAGAAATTAATCTGGGATTTATCGCGGAGATATTTTATCTAGGATAAAATACGATTAAAGAGAGAGAAACATTAATTTGGAATTAATCGAGGAATTAATATATTTGATATATTAATCGAAATTGGATTTCAACGCGGAATTAAAATTAGATTTTAATTCGGGCGAACGAATTAATTTAGAATTAATTCGTTAGCGACGTGAATAGTGATTTCGCTTGGCGTAATCGTTTAATTACGACGCACGGAAAATTCGTTAATTTGGAATTAACGAACCCGAGTCCGAGATTTTTACGAGCGCATTCGTATTTAGAATTCGAGTGCGGCACGTCAAATCAAGCATCAAATCGCTAGTCGCATCTAGCGTCACATCAAGCGTCAATCATGTCACTTTTGAGTGATGTGACAATTGATTGGATTGATTGATGTTTGAAAGAGATGTGATGTGACTTGTTGATTGAGAGGTGATGTGTGTGTACTTGGCATTTAAAGCCAAATGGCTTTGAAATGAATTTCAAATGAAATTCATTTGTATTTGATACAAAAAGCAAGCCAAAACCGAAATCAATATACACACCAAACTTTCCCTCCTCTCTCTTCTTCTTCTTCTCCACTCTCCTCTCACGCCATTTTCTGTTTTTCTTAGGCTGAACTGCCGAGTTTGACAAATGAAAATGGAGGGAAGCAAGTGTGTTTTGTGGCAAAACAAGAGTGCTAGCACACTCCGGGATCATGCCAAGGTGATAAGGAAGTTAACCCATGAGCCGGGAAGCCATTCGGTGAAGCTTGGAGCTTCAAAACTTGAAGATGTTGGTGAAATTCACTATTCACAGCAGCCCACTGCCTTGATAAAGTGTGCAGAATTTTGATTTTTGTTGCCCAAATCGTCGCTCAACCGCTCGATGTAAGTATTCCGCACTTCCGTCGTTGTATTCACTTGATATTCATGCTTGAGTTTTGATCTTGGGACCTTGAAAAAACTCCAACACTTCCCTTTTTTTAATGTTTCTTTCTCAATTTCTGGATGCCTTCAAGAGTTGAAATGATCAGTTGAATTATAAAACCTGAAAAACGGGTGGAGTATCCTAGCACTAGTAATGCTAAATGATAATATTAGTTAAACAATGAAATATAAGTGAAAGTCAAACAATCTGGATCTTTTCAGAGAAAATAAAAGAAAAAATAACCAACAAATCATAATTATTAGAAAATAATATTTGCAAGAAGTAACAGCTTGATTGACATCTATGCGTCAGAGATAAGCTTCCCATCCAATTTTCTTATAAATTGGCAAACAATGTCTCTTAAAGTCAGATTCCCGAGGCTGTATTGTTGTCTTTCTTTTTGGAATTGTGTATATAACATGTGAATTGTATGTTGTACATATCCACTGGAATGTGTCTCAAGAGTTTTAGATATGTCATCCAAAGACTCTTTACTCATGCCATCCCTAATGAATTTAATTTTATCTTCATGGTTATCAAACACCATTCCTAAAGAACGAAAATGAGTATTACATGTCATACGAGCACATTTATAGCAAACACTCATTCTTTTAGCTCTTCTCTTTTTAGCATAGGTGATTCTTCCTAAACCAAACAGATATGAAACAAAAGAGTCAGAAGACTCACCTGCCAATCTGACCCGTGCTTCAATAATCCAACGAATATCTGTAGGAATACCTTTGATCATCAAAATTCTCATTCGTTCCAAGCGAGCTTTGTAGACTTTCATCAAAGAGTTTTGAGTGAGAGAAGGAAATTGCTTGTGAAGATTTCCGAGAACGTATTCTATCCTGAAATGTGACTTTACCTACATAAATTAAACACACAAATATAAAACATACCAAATCTGGATATATACACAAATTTCATGGGTTGCCTCTCAGCTAGCACAAAGTTTAACGTCATCAGTTAGACATGACTGCCCGAACGTTAGGCTGGATCTGATAGTGGGACACTTTCTTTTTTTCGCTCAAATGAATCTCCCCAGTAGTGTTTGACATGCTGACTATTAACTTAGAATGTTTCGTTGGTGTTGGGATCAGGTAACTCAACAGTTCCATATGGTAAAACCTGAGTAATCACAAATGGACTTGACCACCTTGATTTTAGCTTTCCAGGGAAAAGATGAGCTAAGTTTGGAGGCCACCGTTGAAATAAGGAACCCTTGAGGAAGGAAAGATTTAGAAATAAAAAGGCATTAGGGAGAACAACTCTCTCATGATATTGAGAAGGAAATACTAGGTAAAAAACAGCACCCGAACCAAGAAACTTAGTAGAGATAGCTTAATAAATCAAAAATGATGAAGTTTCCGAAGAAATAAAGATATAAGGAGTTCAAGGAATTTAAATGAGTAGAAAGTCAAGTAATAGAGCAAAGTTTAGTAAGAAATAATAATAGACGGAGTATAGTAAGAGTTTGACAGAGTATGAACCTTAAGGAGGTTCAAAATAAGGGTGGTATCATTAGTAATTAGAAAATGAATTAGTAATAGAGTTGAAATATGAAATACATATAATTCCTAGTAGTAGTACCCTGGTCGGAGCCAATACTAGCCATGTAAGCAATAGAGTCATAAGCTTATAGATAAGCATCATGAGCAACTGCAGTACGTATAACTAGCGAGAACACCACCATTGCAAGACTCCAGAACAATCCCTACCCTCCCAACCCCTGTTAAGACAACAGCAACATAGATGGACTTTGAGGGCTACATTGAGATACTCTCAGAAAGAAATGGAAGTATAAAGATAATAGACCGAAATATAAAATCTTTATATACAGTACCAGAATATAATAGAAAAAGAAAAACAACTTCGAGTGAGAGATCTAGAAGTGAAGCTATTAGATAAAATAATAAAGAGAGGAAGTACTAGTTAGGCAGTAACAAGGGTATGAGAACAGTGATAAACATGACTAGGGATATGTGAGAACTAATATCCTTCAGAAAAGAAGACATAGATATAGGCCGTAGAAGTTTCAGTTACAAAACAGAGTAGGTGAGAAGATAAAAAGGTCAACAGGCATAAGGTTTGGAAGTAAAGCTGTAAATGTGCAATAACAATAGGAGAAAATACTAAGTAAGTATTGATAGAAGTGTAGTATAGTATAGAACTGAGAAAGTAAGTTTGCTACAGTACAGAAAAAAAATAAAAAGAGAGTATCTTAGCATGTAACCAGGATTATAGAACAAGTTGGTATGAAGGAATAGCAAACAGATTTATATTGATAATAGAAGCAAAGTATGAACAGACTATAAATTTTAGCTAAAACTAAATCACCAGTGTCGATGTTAATAGTAGGGAATATAATTTGAGTGCCGAGGTGGACGCACTTAAACTTGAATCTTTAGCCAATTAGGGAGGACCATTAGGAAACTAACCAGAAGCAACGTTTTGAATGCCAACATCATCGGAAGGCAACACCAGCAAGCTAATAAGCCCCATAAATACGTAAGAATATTGGAACTTGAAGAGAGAAGCTCATAAGAACTTTGGCAGGAGAATATAAGAAGTTATATAGCTAAGTACAATATTAAAATCAATTAGACAAGTAGAGCAAAAGCAGTATCGCGAACAAGCATTATAATTAATGACAAGGGTCACTCAGTAAACTTATTGATCCCAAAAAGAAAGGAGAATGAGAAGCTTCACCTTGGAGACGTCGGTTTTTTTAGAGTCAAATGTACCACCTACTAAGAACCTGATTAAGTTAATGATTGCTGAGCATAACTAAAGATCTAGAAAGAGATTTCCTAGAGACAAAGAATGTTGAGCACAATTAGAGTTTCAGAAATGAGGTAGTTAAGAATACTCAGCGAAGATCTTAATGAAACAAGAACAAGATGATATTTCTCAGTAAATAATTTAAGAGGTATTCATTGAAGCCACAAACTCTGTAATAGCTTACCCAAGTATGGCAAAATATTCAAGACATAAGTTAGATATTAAGAAGGATAGAGAATAACATATACCTACTAGTCAGGTGGAAAATGAACAACTGGGCAAAGATCTTCATTGTTAAGCCGAATGGCATTCCCGATGACATGGTATAGTTACAGTAAAATAAGAGTTCACCCCAACAAGTTAGTGTACAGATCTTGTTATAACTTCCAAGTCATGACATTCTAGGTTCAGTATGATCGTCACATTGTCTTGTGGCATATTGGTAGCACTTGAAAATCGTTAAGGTATGAAATTATACATTGAATAAAAAAGAGATGGATATGTAGTCAGTTTAAGGCTATGATTAATAAGGATTCTATAAATCCTAACATCCATGATAAAATCCCAAGTTTAAAGAGGATTCGAGGACGAATCTTATTTAAGGGGGGAGAATTTGTAACAACCGGTGGCCTCTACCACTGTTGATTGTAGTACTTGTTGGTTTCTATTATAGTCCCAAGATCAATTGAAGCAATGAAAATATAATGAATACTCAAAGAAGAGTGGCGGAAACAAACTTACTTTGATCGGATTTGGAAGACGTTGAACACAAAAAAATCCCTTGCAAGTTTCGGCCAAGAGAAGTAGAAGTGTTGAGTCCAAGCTCCAAGCTTTTGTTGATTTCAAGCTCAAATGTGGTTTTCCCTAACACCTGTATGATCCTTGAAGTGTGCTAGCAAGTGAAGAAAGAAAAATAATTTCCTTGTACTTCAATGGAGCTCACGGCATGTGAGTATTTTGGGGGGGGGGGGGAGATTTTTGGTTTTCTTTGATTTTGTTTTCCAAAAACATAATGAAAAAGTGTTAAAAAAAATTTGGTATAAGCCTTTCAAAAAGTCAAAACCAATTTTGGAGCCAAAAATGGCATTCAATGCCCTCAACAACCAACATCATGAATAGTAACTAGTTGTCATTCACCAAAATGTGACTTGACATCCATCGCTAAAGTGATGTGTGATGTGACTTGCGATGTGACTCGCGGGTCCCATTTTAATTCAAAATCGGAGCGGGCCCGCAAACACATTCCGAACTCGAGTTCATTAATTCCGAATTAACGAATTTTCCGTTGGCGACGTAATTAAATCAAATTCAATTAAATAATTATGCCTATCAAAATTACTATTCACGTCGCTAGTGAATTAATTCTAAAACTTGTTTGCCCGAATTAAAATCTAATTTTAATTCTGCATCAAAATCCAATTTCGTTTAATATATCGAATAAATTATATTATCGATTAATTCCAAATTAATCGTTCTCTCTCTTCAAATAGTATTTTATCCTAGATAAAATCTCTCTGTAATTAATCAAAGATTAATTATTTTCGAAATCATACGTCATCAGTGAATCTTCGGGAAACGACCCAAGAGATCCGTGGATATGTTGGCAGTAAATCCGATTATTGGACTATCCGAACACGTACGTACCTCGTACTATATTTTTATCGATTTACGAGATATAGTTGGCTTCTAGCAAAGCACCGTGCCTACCCAATTCTCCAGAAATATTCTTAATGGAATATTTAATCTTTGTCAGGTGTAGTATACGTAGTATTACGTATTGGGATCCAGTATCGGATGTCACATGCAAGGCCTGTGGCTGGAATAGTGTATGCCTCTTATGAAGCATATATCGGATCACGAGTAAGTAGTCTCTTTAATCGGATAATCATAACCTTGTCATACTATTTCGATGGTTGCAACACATAGAGCACCTGCTCTGTATCCCTATATGATCATCATCTCCATATGACTGAAGTGATACTTCTGTCTTGAAATCACATCCAATACAGTACGATTTTCAATAAATCCAGAAGAGGTGTACACAGAACCTATTAAAGTCCTGGACGACCAAAACCAAAGTGTATTGATTGTCGCAAGTACTAGCGATGCAAGTCTCAGGTTAAGACCAAATACACCTACCCTGATGCGGATTCCTATAGACACATAGTCATACTACCAATGGAATTCCGCGGGGTCTATCCAGAGCAAAGCTGTTTCCGTACCATCGGTAAATACAACCTCCTATCACACCTGCATAAGTATCAAATACTTAAATATATAAGAACTATGTTGTTGCGCTTCCATAACACGCACAAGTGCAATACTAGTCTATTCCGTATTATCGATTTCCAATCTCGATAATACTACGACTAGAGATATTTAATAATTAAACCGTTATGAATTGATACTGTCTCATATCTTATCAATTCGGAACTAATCATAAGGACTTTTACCGTTTATATATCCAAGTAAATAAATTAGAAAATGTTAAAAGGTAATTTCCATTGTCACATAATTAATTTGTACAAAAACCACAATGTCTTTTACAAATAGTGACGCTATGGGTCATAATTGTCTAACAATCTCCCACTTGGCCTATAGCCAGTCACTCAAGCATCTAATATCTGAACTATGTACATGTCGCTCAAACTTTTACTGAGGAATAGCTTTCGTCAGCGAATCTGCCATGTTATCCTCTGATGCGACCTTCTCGATCTTCACATCGCCACGATGATGATCTCACGAATCAGATGGAAACGTCGAAGAACATGTTTGGATCATTGATGAGACTGCGGTTCCTTAGCCTGAGCTATAACCCCATTATTGTCACAGTACAATGGAACGGGCTTAGCTGCTAACGAAACTACTCCTAATCCAATTAGGAATTTCCGGATCCAAACTGCCTCTTTTGCTAATTCAGCTGCAGTAATATACTCTGCTTCTATTGTTGAATCGGTAATAGTCTCTTACTTGGAAGATTTCCAGCTAACTGCTCCGTAATTCAAACAAAATATGTACCTGGATTGCGACTTGCAGTCGTCTTTGTCGGTTTGGAAACTTGCATCGGTATACCCAGTTACCTCAAGTTCTCCTTCTCCATAGATTAATAAAGCATCCTTAGTTCGTCTAAGATACTTAAGGATATTCTTAACCGTCATCCAGTAACCTTCACCTGGATCGGCCTGATAGCGAATACATATGCTCAAAGCATAGGAGACATCAGGTCGCGAACATATCATGGCATTCATGATCGATCCGACTGCCGAGGTGAACGGTATCCGACTCATGCTGTCTCTCACATCTTGAGTTTTAGAACACATGTCCTTAGATAGAGTGACACCATGTGATACTGGCAACAGTCCCCTCTTGAACTGATCCATGTTGAATCTCTTCAACACATTGTCAATGTACGTACTCTGGGAGAGTCCAAGCATCTTTCTAGATCTATCCTGGTAGACTTTTATTCCTATAATAAAGGCTGCTTCTCCCAGATCTTTCATGGAGAGTTTTAATGAAAGCCAAGCTTTCACCGACGTTAACATGGGAATGTCATTGCCAATAAGCAATACATCATCAACGTAAAGGACAATGAATGTCAGTGATCTCCCACTAACCTTCTTATATACACAAGGATCATCCTCGCTTTGAATGAAATCATATTCTTTTATGATCTCATCAAAATATTGGTTCCAAGAACGCGATGCTTGCTTCAATCCATAAATGGATCGATTTAACTTAAAAACCTTGTTTGAAAGTCTTGGTACGATAAAACTGTCTGGCTGTTGCATGTAAAAATCCTCCAAAAGGTTTCCGTTAAGGAAAACGATTTTGACCTCCATATGTATATCTCATAATCGAAATATGCAGCAATAGCAAGCATTATTCGAATGGATTTAATCATGGCAACGGTGGAGAAAGTTTCATCGTAATCGATACCATGTCGTTGATGATACCCATTCACTACAAGCTTAGCTTTGTACGTTTGTACATTGCCATCCATGTGAGTCTTCTTCTAGAAGACCCATTTGCAACTAATAGGCTTTCGCCTTCTGGTGCATCAACCAGTGTCCAAACTTGGTTGGTGTACATGGAATCCATTTCGGATTTCATGGCTTCTTGCCATAAAGAGGAATCGATATCTTGTATCGCTTTCTCATACGTACTGGTTCGTTATCCTCAATGAGATTAATATCTACATGAGGTGAGATCAGAAACCCATACCTCTCAGGTTTTTTCCTGACTCTCTCCGACCTACGCGGTTCTTGTGTATTCAAAGATTGTGGTACAGTCTCATCCCTGATGGACTGTTCATGTTCCTTTAAGGATTCTGTGTCTGGAACAGTATCACTCCGACTTTCATCGAGTTCTACTTTCCTCCCACTAACCACTGTATTTAGGAATTCCTTCTCAAGAAAAATCACATGTAGAGCAACAAAAACTTTATTCTCTTGTGGTGATAGAAGTAATATCATTTGGTTTCCCTAGGATATCCTACGAATAGGCATTTATTCGATTTGGGTTCAAGTTTGGTACCTTCCAAACGTTTGACGTATACCCAGCACCCCAAATCTTCAGGAATGGGAAACCCGATTTCTTTCCTGTCCATATCTCATACGGAGTCTGTTGAACAGAATTTGATGGAACCTTATTCAAAATAAGTATTGTACTGTTCAATGCATATCCCCAGAAGGAAATAAGTAGCTCCGTGCGACTCATCATAGACCTTACCATGTCCAACAAAGTTCGGTTTCTCCGTTCGGACACACCATTTAATTGCGGTGTTCCAGGAGGAGTCCACTGTGAAAGAATACATTATTCTTTCAAGTAATCAAGAAACTCATTGCTTAAGTATTCGCCACCACGGTCTGACCGTAATGTTTTAATAATCTTGCCGGTATGTTTTTCAACTTAGTGTCGAAACTCTTTGAATTTCTCAAAGGTTTCCACTTGTGTCTCATAAGATACACATAACCATAACGCGATGCATCATCCGTAAAGGTTACGAAGTATTCATATCCACCTCTAGCCTAGCTAGACATGGGCCCACATACGTCACTATGAATGAGGGCTAACAGTTCGGTGGCTCGTGCACCTTTACCGCTAAAAGGTGATTTAGGCATTTTACCTAATTTCGCATACATCATATGAATTTGGATTAAATCCGTCCAAGTACCCACTCTTCGAAAGTGTGGATATACGTGTCTTATTTATGTGTCCCAGACGACAATGCCAAATATAAGTTCAACTTTGTTACTTACTTTAAACCTTTTGTTTGTTACATTATATGTTTGAGATTGATTTATATTAAAAATATAAAGACCATTATTTGCATAAGCTGTGCAAATTTCTATATCATTTTTATACATAAAACACCCGGTGTTTCTAAATACAAAAGTATACCAGCATTGGGTTAACATAGATACAGAAATAATATTCATAGTTAAACTAGGTACAAAATAACAGTTTATAAGTTCAAGTACATGCCCTGATGGCAGTTCCGAAACATAAGTGCCCATGGCCAAAATGGCAACTCGAGTTTCATTTCCAACGCGGAGGTCAATCTCTCTTGAGGCCAGTCTCCTACTAATCCGTAGATCCTGCACATCAGTACATATGTGAGTACCATAACAAGAATCAAAAATCTAATTTTTAAAAATAGAAGTAGACATGTTTATTTCTATAACAAACATACCTGAATTCGGTGCCTTGCCCGCTTTGATCTCCTTCATGTTTGCCTTGTACTTGCGGCAGTCACGCTTCCAGTGACCCCGATTGCCGCACTGCAGACATACATCTTGGGATTTGTCCTTGGGTTTCCCAGAACCCTTTGATGATTTGGACTTGCCTTTATTCTTATGCTTCTTCTTCTTCACACCTCCAGTTGCCTTGGGCCAAGCCCTCGGAGTCTGAGATGTCGAAGCGAAGTGCGCCTCGTGCTTCTTGCCCTTTTGAAGCTCATTTTCAGCCTCTTTCAGAATGGACATAACTCTCCAAGAGTATCATCTTGGTTCAGCATATTATAGTTCATGATGAACCCACTCCAAGGTCGGGGGAGAGACTGCAAGATCAAATCTATGGAGGTCTCAGCCTCGAAGATAATGGCACCTGAGAAAGTTGCTCGATGTCAGTAATCATCTATGACACGTGGTGCTCAACAGATGTACCCTCTAACATACGTGCACGGAAGAGCTTCTTCTGCAACTCATATATTTGCGATCTAAGATTAGATCGATGAAGATCGTGCAACTTTACCAACATGTTATAGGAATCCAATCCCTTGTTCTATCGATGGAATTGCTGAGCCATGACAGCAAGCATAATGGACTGAACGGTGCAGTTGTCATCGCTGTGAGTCTTCCAAAGCTCACGCTCAACTATTTCCTCAGGTCCGGGCTTAGGCCCAGAGGTTTATCTATCGTATAGAGTAACTTCTCGGATCCTAGGAAAATCCTGAGATTCATTTCCCAATCAGAAAAGTTTGTGCCATTAAAAACATTCTCGCCCATGATAATGTCTCTGAAATTATTCTTTCCCGTCATTTTAATTGTGATAATCCAATTATCCAATTAACAATGTATGGATACAGTCTAACTGTTACAAGAAAAATAAAATTATATTAGTCCAACTAATTAGAATAATTGATGAAATAATTTGAAAGCACGTAAAACTAAGTATTTGAACGAAATTGCAAATTCAATACTAGCCTCCCACTATTTTTCGGCGACCCTCTAACCCTCTGTTGAGTACTTGGGAAACCTAGTTTCCTAGTGGGTCAGGATCCCGTTAAATAACACACAACCTTGACTTTGGCCAACAAGCTGTATGATATTTAACTAGGAAGATCTCTAAGATCAATTGGATCTCATTCAATTCCTAGATCTAGTAGGTGGACCTCCAAGTCCGAAACATAATGCAATGTATATGCCAATATATCCAATATATTTGCCTAACCTATTTCCTCTGAATCAACTAAGCATTGGCTTTGGCACAACAAGCTTAATCATTCCAGTTAAGCGGGACCCATTGACTTTGGAAAGCTTCGTAATCGATGTCGATGGACAAGAAGTGATATTGACTTTGGCCAATAAATCACAACTTGGACAAGACACACGATATGCAACAAATCTTTCATGATTCAAACACATCCACGATGGACAAAGGTCTTGACTTTGACCAACAAACCAGTGCCAATCTTGGATCTTAAGTAAGAATCACTCAATGGAAGGAAAAACGCTTAATATGTTTTGAGGGTTTTTCGCGAAATTGGCAACCAATTAATTATCTTTGTTAAGGTCTCATCATACACCCTTAATCATGTATTCTAAAAACATAATAAGGTGCGGTAAATAAAATAATAATGATATGCGGATGGATATCGCATAAATTGTTCCTAGAACAAATCACTCTCTTTCTTCTCCCCGACTAGCACTATTCTAACTTCTACCCAATTACATAATACAATAATGGAAACCTCATTAACATTGAGGGGAATTAGGTGAGAAGAGAATAAAAAGAATCAAGAGAGATAAGGCTGGACACGCAGTCCAATTTAATAATTCTAAATTTACAATAATTTCCAAAATTGCCCTTTCCCTTCTAATATCCATCCGATATACATTATTCATTCAACAAATCCATGTATTCACTCATAGCATGTTATTCAATCAATATAATCCAATTAATTAATCTTGGTTAAGTGATTATCCAATGTTCAAACAACGAATTGATTTGCGCGAGTCCAACTCGTTTGAGAATAAGTACTCGAAGTACGAATTCTTGAATTATATCAAACTACAATTTAAATCTAATTTAATTCGTATTCAATACTAATCCTTTATTTAATTCCTAATTAAATAACTACACTTTTTAATGCACTTTAACGACTTAGATTCTAAATCTAATCTTAATAGGTTTCAAAGCCCAATTAACATCCAATGCTGTTTAATTAAAGTCCAATGGGCTTTCAATTGATTTCATAAGGCATGGGCTTTGGTCAATATGGGTCAAACCCAAATGCCAAAGCCCAATTAAGGAATCACCCTTATTTACCAAGAAACCAATTTCGGCCCATTAGGCCCAATTAAACATTTAAAGCCTGTTATATTTGGACTTAATGGAATGATTTAGGTCCAATTTGGATCCAATCCAATTGGCCTAAACCAATTTGGCCCAACCAAGCCTATTAGGCCGAAATACTACAATTATAAGCCCAATTCTAAATCAAGCCCAATTTATTAAATTCTAATTTTCTAAAATTCATAATTTAATAAATCAAAGTGTTTAGCCATGATTAATCTTTTAAATTAATATTTCCAAAATACTAATCTAATCCATTAATCATGCTTATCATCATCAACACATGTCCAACATTATTGAATTAAAAAATCATCTCATTACATGCTATTAAGCTCACGACATTCATAGGGTTTTTTGTCCGATTTTATTTTCAATCCGATTGAATCTCAAATCATCATTTCCCAAGTCTTTAAACTCATTCAATGATCAAAAGAACAAAAAATACCATGACTTTAGGGTATACTGTGCATTCGGCCAAGCCATTAATTTTGGGAAAAGGTAATCCAATTCATTTTTCATGAAATTGATCATGCATAAAATTATGTTATCATCATTCAAGCATACTCAATCAATCAATTTTATCAAATCATGCTCAAATCATTTTTACCCAAATTTTAGCATAAGAACCCTAATCTTTTCATGCTCAAACTAGGCTCAATGATACCATTGTTGGTTTCTATTATAGTCCCAAGATCAATTGAAGTAATGAAAATAAAATGAATACTCAAAAAAGAGTGACGGAAACAAACTTACTTTGATCGGATTTGGAAGACGTTGAACACAAAAAAATCCCTTGCAAGTTTCGGCCAAGGAGAAGTAGAAATGTTGAGTCCAAGCTCCAAGCTTTATGTTGATTCCAAGCTCAAATGTGGGTTTTCCTAACACCTTGTATGATCCTTGAAGTGTGTTAGCAAGTGAAGAAAGAAAAACAATTTCCTTATTCTTCAATGGAGCTCACGGCAATGTGAGTATCTTAGGGGAGAGAGAGAGTTTTGGTTTTCTTTGATTTTATTTTCCAAAAACATAATGAAAAAGTGTTAACAAAATTTGGTATAAGTGTAGGCACTGCATTTTTACATATCAGCCCGATGATGAGTCTCGTATGGAGGCACTACCTCTTTAGTCATGAAATTCGCGGGAAACAGACGTTGGAAGGGTAAAGATGGAAATTAGCATTCGGTCGGATTAAACTCGCTTGTTTCGCTTCGGGTTCGCTTGTTGGACCTCTATTTTAAAACACGTCTCACAAATTAAATAATTAAAACATTAAAATACACCTCACAATTAAAAAATAAAAAAAAAACATTAAAACACATCTCACAAATTAAATAATTAAAACATTAAAATACACCTCACAAATTAAATTAAATCACATCACAAATTAAATAAATCATATCTTTAACTAAAAAGAAAAAATCAAATTAATTCCCCTAATTAAAGATTTTCCCCATCACATACTAAATTAAAATATCCCCTAATTAATACACAAAATTCTTCCTTCTCCAACTAGGATTACTCCTCTCATTGCTATAAAAATAACCCCTCTCCACACATTCAAAACCTGGCCGATTCGCACTAAAAAAACCCTAAAACCCTCTCCTCTCTCCTAACTCTCGGCCCTATCCTCTTTCCCTCATCTCTCTCGGCAAAAAAAACATGAAATAACCTTAAAGTCGAAGCCAACGTGAAATTACCCAACCAGCCTGAAACCCTAAATATCCCTCACTCTCTTCACGCACATATAGACCTGCTCTCCCTCTCGGCATGTATGAAAGTAACAAACCCTAAGGTCTCCCTTGGCTCACAGCTCTCGGCTCAGCCCTCCACTAATCAACCAACTCAACAACAAACCTGTCCATTGCCGTAAACAAACAGCTCAAGCCATTAGCCACATCAACGCACGCATAACCTTGCCAATTACACAACCCCTTCGCCTATATAGCCACGAACCCTTTAGCAAACTCACGCCACCTTTCACATTGCCAAGGATCCCACGCCACGTAACCAGCCCCCCTAGCATAGCGCATCAAGCCCCCCTGCCTCAATGTCCATGCATAACAACCCTAATCCATGCTAAAACCCACGCCCTCACTCCACGTTCACGCTATAAATTAGCACCTTATCCTCAGCCACGTTCTGCCCTCACGCCACACAAGCACACACGCACAAGACCTGCCCCAAGTCCTACACTCACGACACCTGCCCCCTGCCTACTCCCCCCATATTCCCGAAAGTGCCCTGAATTAACCCAGAAAATGCCTAGCAAAACTGTCCAGAATAAGCCTTAAAACAGTCCAAAAAACACACCCCAAAACAGTGACGAAAACTACCCAAAACAGTCCCCGAAACACCCAAAACAGTAGCCTTAATAGACCTGAAACAGTGATAAGAAAATACATCCGAAACAGAAGCAAATCGGAGTGAAAATAACGACCCGAACAGCGAAATAGCGAGGAAAATATTGGATTAACAAATCAGAAAAGTAGCGGATCAATCACCCTTCCAACGGACGTGTAACGCCCTTCTTGAGACGACAAAAAGGTTAGACCTGAGGGCACCCTTTTACGTATCTTCTTTCGTTTTATTTATTTATTTTTGATATATAATCGCATGAGAGTCGTTTGAAGCATGATTTGATTGTTGGATGAGCGGGATATGTGTTCCCTTTTGTGGTATATCGGATGGAAACCCGGACGTAAATTCTATAGCCGATTCCGAATGGACGGTAGTATGGTCTGCACTCGGGACACAATACCACGTACCACTTAAGATGCACGTATCTCGTCTCATCCAAACTTGTGTTTGAGCATGTTATAGTCCTTAGGTTATTCGTTTATTATTTTAAGCATATTTTAATTCAGTCTCGTTATTAAATTTTAAAGCATGATTATGTTTCTTTTTTATGCATGATATTTAATTTAGTTTATATTTATGTTTAAGTCATTATTTGTTTGCGTTGGTTTGATGGCTTAACATGTTCGACGTGTGATATTGCGTGTTTATTGTTTAAAGACTTATTTTCAAGCATGCAAACTTAGATTAGGATTTAGTTAGCGGAAGCATATTAGATCTAAGTGACCTTTGAACATTATTATTGAATAGATGCGGTCGATTTATTGCATGAATTATATCATCACAATGACATAAGTAAGGGACCATTCCGAACCCAACGGTTTGAGGTCTTCCCTTGCGAGGGGTGAGTGCGGCCTTAAACCTTTGTCCCGGTTCACACCGGGTGGCGACTCCATGTTATTTCGTACTTCCCAACTAGGCCGCGAGCCTAGAGCAGTGTCGTCAAGTTCTGTTGTCTACAATAAGCCTTTCAAAAAGTCAAAACCAATTTTGGAGCCAAAAATGGCATTCAATGCCCTCAACAACCAACATCATGAATAGTGACTAGTTGTCATTCACCAAAAGGTGACTTGACATCCATCACTAAAGTGATGTGACTTGTGATGTGACTCGTGGATCCCACTTTAATTCAAAATCAGAGCGTGCCCGCAAACACATTCCGGGCTCAAGTTCGTTAATTCCGAATTAACAATTTTCCGTTGCGACGTAATTAAATCAAATTCAATTAAATAATTATGCCTAGCAAAATTACTATTCACGTTGCTAGCGAATTAATTCTAAATCTAATTTTAATTCCGCGTCAAAATCCAATTTCGTTTAATATATCGAATATATTATATTATCGATTAATTTTAAATTAATCGTTCTCTCTCTTCAAATAATATTTTATCCTAGATAAAATCTCTCCATAATTAATCAAAGATTAATTATGTTCGAATCATACGTCATCGGTGAATCTCGGGAAGCGACCCAAGAGATCCCTGGATATATTGGTAGTAAATCTGATTATCGGACTATCCGAATACGTAAGTACCTCGTACTATATTTTTACCGATTTACGAGACATGGTTGGTTTCTAGCAAAGCACCGTGCCTACCAAATTCTCTAGAAATATTCTTAATGGAATATTTAATCTTTGTCAGGCGTAGTATACGTAGTATTACGTATTGCGATCCAGTATCGGATGTCACATGCAAGGCCTGGGACTGGAATAGTGTCTGCCACGTACGAAGCATATATCAGATCACGAGTAACTAGTCTCTTTAATCGGATAATCATGACCTTGTCATACTATTACGATGGTTGCAACACATTAGAGCACTAGCTCTGTATCCCTGTGGGATCATCATCTCCATATGACTGAAGTGATACTTCCGTCTTGATATCACATCCAATACACTACGATTCTCAATAAACCCAGAAGAGGCGTACACAGAACCTGTTAAAATCATGGACGACCAAAACCAAAATGTATTAATTGTCGCAAGTACTAGCGATGCAAGTCTCATGTTAAGACCAAATACACATACCCTGATGCGGATTTCCATAGACACATAGTCATACTACCAATGGGTAGACCCGGTCAAGGTTCAGGTTCGGAATCGGAACAGAACCGGAACATAACCGGTTGGAACCGGACGGTTCTGGTTCCAACCGGTTCCGGTTTCGGTTTCAGAACCGAACCGGAACCTAGCCGGTTCGGTTAGGGTTCCTCCCCTAGCCGAACCGGTTGGAACTGTTGGAACCGTTCGGTTGCAATGGTTCCAACCGGAACCGTACGATTCCCGTTGGAACCGGTTTGAATATATACAATAATATATTTTTTTAATTTTTTAGATAAGAATTTTATTTGTAATTTAGTGTAATTATGTAATGTAATTTAAAGTAATTTGTAATTTACATAATTTTATTTGTAATTATGTAATTTTATTTGTAATTATTTTCAAAAAAAATAATTTCATGTTATTATTTGTAATTTGAGTTTTATTTTCAAAAAAAAAAAAACAAACAAACAAACACTGAATGGAACCAGAACCGAACGGTTCGGTTCTGATTCCAGTTCCATCGATTCCGGTTCGGAACCGGATGGTTCGGTTTTGGTTCGGAACCGAACCGAACCGCCGGCTCAGTCTACCAATGGAATTCCGCGGGGTCTATCCAGAGCGAAGCTGTTTCCGTACCATCGGTAAACACAACCTCATATCACACTTGCATAAGTATCAAATACTTAAATATATGAGAACTATGTTGTTACGCTTCCATAACACGCACAAGTGCAATACTAGTTTATTCCGCATTATCGATGTCCAATCTTGATAATACTACGACTATGGATATTTAATGATTAAACCGTTATGGATTGATATCGTCTCATATCTTATCAATCCGGAACTAATCATAAGGACTTTTACCATTTATATATCCAAGTAAATAAATTACAAAATGATAAAAGTCAATTTCCATTGTCACATAATTAATTTGTACAAAAACCACAATGTCTTTTACAAATAGTGATGCTATGGGTCATAATTATCTAACAGTACTGTTACATCATGATATGAGTGTTACATAATATAAAATTATGTCCGAGTATATATACACATTTGTGGAATGACTTTATGGATAAACAGTAAATTATTTGAAACTTCAATACGGGATCTATGATGTTCCATTCCGAATAGCCTATAGTATTCAGGCTGTAACTTTCCCGTACGAACTCCAATTTTTAAAAATATTATATTGTCGGAAAGCTAGGATCGAGATCTACAACTTTGACGCTGACCATTTTCTCAATTTTGGAGAAGAAACAAGTTGAAAACAAAGATCATAATTTCATATAAATAGTAGTTTGGGACCCATCTAGAGAATTCTATAATTCTCTCCAAGTTTCTATATTTTTTTTAGTTAAAACTTTGTAAATTAGTCAATTGGCCCTACTATATAAAGGGGGGCTATTTACACATCTTAAAAAGGAAAGAGAGAAGAAGAAAAAAGAAAAAGAGAAAGAGAGGGAAAAGTGAGGTGATGAAGAGGAGGAAGGAAGAAAAAAGGAGAAAGAAGAAGAAATAGGAAGGAAGGTAGGAAGAAGAAGCAAAAGCAAAAACAAGTATTCAATAAATAAAAAAATAAATAAGAAAAACTACATTGGAAGCTTGAGGAATGAAGAGAATCAAGAGAAAGAAGATAAGAGACTTGACCCAAATTATAGTATATTAGGTATTGATGTTTTGACGATTTTAATGTGTTGATGAATGACCGGCGTAATCACACACGTTTAACGCAAGCGCACGTATCGTTCAAGTAGTATAAAAAGATATCGATCCCACGATGACTTATTACCTATTCTATTAATTTTATGAGGTCAAGTTATTACTAATATCTAACAAGTTGTTTGATTGTTTAGAATGATGATGATTCTAAATTTAAAACAAGTAAAAGAAATTGAGAGTAGATTAATGAGAATTAAAACTATCTAGGGTTGTGAATTCTTCCAATATTAATTAAAAGATGAAGAAGTTATATTATAGTTGGGTAAATATTGAGTTATTAATCTGGAACACTAAATTATGTAAAAGCCTCTTCCGATGGTCATTTACAAATACCTAGAATAATCAAATTGAACCATATGTCTATGTCAATTAAATTACCTAGATTCATTAAGATTGAATTCCAATTATGATTACCCCCGCCCAACAGGTATATTCCTATCCTGTAAGGAAATCTATTAAAGGTTTATCTATCCTTAAAGAAGATCGTGGGTTGTTGAGTATAAGGTCTTTAAACTTAAAGTCTCTATGTCTAGTTCAAATTAAGTTTTATCTAATCAATTTTATTAATGGCCAGTTAATAAAAAGGCATTAAGATTATGACTCAACAAATAACTCTTTAAATTACCCAAACTATAATCTAACCCTTTTTAAAACCGGTGATATTAGATTTTATCACAACCCTAGATATTTAACTTAGTTACAACACATAGCTAAAATTGATAAAAACTTAAAAGACATAAAGTGAAATTGCTGAAAAGTAATTATAGAATAATAATTTGCAATAAAATGAAATGAAATGCTAAGGCAAAAGGAATCAACTTCTACTATTTACTATTTAGATATCTCCCAATAATATAATATATAATCTTGTGATATTTTAAACCAACCGTCCAGAATGGCGGTATCCTGATAAAGTCAAATTCAAATATACCAACCATAAGGCGGAACAGTAATATAAATTTAAACCAACCGTCCAGAATGGCGGTATCCTCATTAAGTCAGGTTTAACCAGTTTAAATTGAATTACCAACCGTCCAGTATGGCGGTATCCTTTATTAATTCAGGTTTTAAATAGTTTATATATTATATTTCAAGGGAGATTAATCTAAATAGCAAAAGTAAAAGTATTACCGATTACCTCAGCACAGAGAAGTTACCCCCTCATAGATGGATAGAATTACTACTATTTATAGAAGAGAATTACTACTACAAACGTAAATAAAACTGAATAAAAGAAACTAAAGAAGAGAACTCTCAATTTATTTATAAGGATTTCAGAGAATAAGATACATTTGAAACTAAGAAATTCAAATCTATTTATAGGAAAAAAAATCTAATTTTTTATTATTATTTTTCGGATTATTTTATTATTTTATTATTATTTTTTTGGATCGCTGAATTTTCGACACGTGGCATGGTGGCTAACAAATTTGGATCGCTGAATTTTTGACACGTGGCATGCAGTGCAATTACCAAAATACTATTTTTGCCAAATTTCACATTTTGCTCCAAATCACCTCTAGAATATCCTGAAACTTTATTTTGGTATCGGGATGCCCAAAATTACCAAAATACCCTTTGTGTCGGGACGCCCAAAAATACCAAAAATACCATTTTTGCCAAATTTCACCAAATTTCACAGTTTTACTTCAAATCACCTCCAGAATGTCCTGAAACTTTATTTATCTACAAAATAACACCAAACACATCAAAATATTCACAAAACTCAAGAAACTATACAAAATATTAAGTTAAATGAGTGGGAAATAGTGATAGTTTTACCACTCATCACACCCCCAAACCTAACATTTTGCTAGTCCTCGAGCAAAATAAAATAATATAATAAATTTAACTAAGCCACTTTCGTAGGGATCACGATTGCATTTAGCATATACAACAAGCCTTTAAACCCCTAGGTGTCCCTAGTGGACGAGTTGTAGTCTCGTGAAGGTTTACAGCAATGATACCCACAAAAATTTTACAAAAGTAAAAATGTAGTGAAACTAATGCACACAAAAGCAAAAAGACAAGAGAAAATAGAATAAAGAAGTTAGTGACTAATTAGGTGAAACTTCTACTCCAAGTTTACTAATTGTTTTGTTTCATTCTAAATTACTGAATAAGTGAATTCTCTGATTATATTTTACCATTTCTTCATATACACAGCTAACAAAGTATTATTCAACTCATTTTTGCCCACAACAGTCATAAGTGCAGTTGATAAAAGAGTAATATTTTTGTCCTAAAGTTTTATCAGAATTCACACCTTTTTGTAGCAATGGAATAATTTTTCTGATTTTTTTCTTTGATTTTTTGAATTTTGACTTTTTATTTATATACAATACCTTCCGTCTATGTAGCGAGCTTTTGGTCGGTGGCTCCCAAACCAGATGGCTTTAGGGCACCAGGTGTTAAGACACCCCTACGGACTTCATTACTCAGACTTCAGATATATATATTTATTTTTTGCAGCATCTTTTTGATCCATGTAGCGAGCTTTGGGCCCATGACTCCCAAACCAGTTGGTTTTAAGGCACTAGGTGTTAAAACACCCTTTCAGACTTAATAACTCGGATCTCAGATGTTTTTTTTTAATATCCCATCACTTTTTGAGATGCTTCCTCCAATTAAACTATAACACTGACTATTACAATCTTTTCAATTTTAACTCATGTCAGTATGTTACCATGTATGTTGATAATACCTGCCAACTAAGCATATGAAGATCTATTTAAGTCAGTTTTATGGAGAATTTACAAATTAAATAATTCAAAAGGAAATAAACAAAAATTAACTTGTTTCGAAAAATGGGTTTGAAATACGTCTCAGGAGTGGAAATTCCTACACAGCTATTTCTTACCAATTCCATCTTTTTAATCACATAAAAACAAAACATAAACATAAAGAAATAACTACTACTGGTCATGGTGTGTGACTAACTGTCGAATGGATTTCCCGTTGTAGATTCCCCAGAGGGAGGGTGGAGCGAGGCTCTCTTAAATACCCAAGCCTCTTAGGCTCTTATCACTTGGTGTCAGGAATAAACAACGAGTCCTCCAAACTAGTCTATCACAACAAGCTATGGGTGATGATTATCTAGGTGCCTTCACAGATTTTCCTTATAAAGAGGTAGTAAGTGAAGGAAGACACCAAACCATCACCTAGCTTTAAATATGCTTTTTTTTTCTTTTTTCTTTTTTTTTGAAAATTTTTTAATTTTTTTTGTATTTTTCGAAAAATTTTGGACTAAAAATAAAAACACAATAAAAAAAGATACTATTAACTATTCCTCACCCCCAAACCTAAATGAGACATTGTCCCCAATGTCTTAAATAATAGAAGAAAAGTTTAGAAGATAGTACATGATTAGCTGAAATTCTACAGGAAAATTAAAGGTTAAGATCCAGATTTATTCGACGCTTCTTACCACGATCATCTTCGGACCATTTTATCTTTGAAATGATAGGATCAATTTGTGGTTCAAAAGCCAAGATTTGGTCAAACAAATCCTGGGCAGTTCTAGCAGTGAAGAGGAGTTCCTTAAGAGGTTTTTTCACGAATCCATTTCTCCGGGCATCCTCAAGAAACACACAAAGAAAATCATAAAATCCATCAACATTATACAGCCCAACTGGTTTCTGGTGTATGTTCAAGTTCGCCCAAGATAGCACTATAAAATTTCCTCCAATGTGCCCAAACCTCCTGGCAAAGCAATAAAAGCATCAGCACGGTTAATCATCTCTACCAGTCGTTCAGATATACCTGGCACAATTAGTTCTTCTCCGTTTGATGGTCCAATAAGATTTTCCTCTGCCAAAGGTTTTGTGATGATTCCCAAAACTGAACTGCCTCTATCATGTACAGCCTTTGAAATGGTCCCCATAAGTCCAAGATTGCCTTCACCATATACTAAGTGCATATTCTTTTCAGCCATGACTCGACCCAATTCTTGTGCTGCCTCTATGTATTATGGATTAGTACCAACATTAGTACCACAAAACACACAGATGTTTTCAACTCGTCTTCTTGAAGTGGCTTCCATTTTTTTACTCTGGATGTCTTCAAAAGTGCAATGATGAATTGAATTTATAGAACCTGAAAAGGGTGAGTAATAATAGCACTAATACCTGCCAGATGACAATTATTAGTTAAACAGTAAAATAAATCATGATAGTCAAAAAGGTCTGGATCTTGTCGGAGAAAATAAAAAAATAAATTACAATTATTAGGAAAAGACAAAGAGATAATATGTACAAAAAAAATAACGGCTTGATTGACATCTATGCGTCAGGGACAAGCTTCCTGTCCAATTTTCTTATAAATTGGCAAACAGGGTCTTTTTGAGTCAGATTCCCAAGACTTAACTGTTGTCTTTCTTTTTGAAATTGTGTGTGTAATTTATTAATAGCTATATGAACATATCCACTGGAATGCGTCTCAAGAGTTTCAGATATGTCATCCAAAGACTTCTTACTCAAGCCATCCCTAATGAATTTAATTTTATCTTCACGATTATCAGACACCATTCCTAAAGAACGAAAAGAGTATTACAATTCCAACGTGCACATTTGAAATAAACACCCATTTTCTTAGCTCTACGTTTCTTTGCATAGGTGCTTCTTCCAAAATCAGGTAAGTAAGAACTACAAGTCTGAGAATACTCACCTGTTAACGCACTCGTGCTTCGATTACCCAACAAATATCAGTAGGAATGTCTTTGATCATCAGTAGTCTCATCCGTTCCAAACGAGCTTTGTAGACTTTCATCAGAGATTTTCGAGGGAGAGAAGGAAATTGCTTGCGAAGATTTGCGAGAGCTTCTTTCATATTGAAATGTCTTAACCTGCAAAAATTAAACACACAAAATAAAATTACACCAAATTGCAATATATACTAAAATTGCATGGGTTGCCTCCCTGCTAGCGCTAAGTTTAAAGTCATCAGCTAGACGTGACTTCTCGAACGTTATGCTGAATCTGAAAGTGTGACACTTTCTTTTTGTCGCTCCAACAGTTCTCCCTAGTAGTGCTTGACACGTTTGTTTTTAACCTTGAATGTTTTACCGGAGTTAGGATCATGAATCTCAATGGCTCTGTCTGGTAAAACCTTAGTGATTAGGAATGGTCCTGACCACCGTGATTTTGATTTCCATGAGAATAATTTTACCCTTGATTTGTTTAATAGTATCTTCTGCCCTGGTTCCAGTTGTATGCGCACTAACTTTTCACCATGTCTTTTCTTGCCATTTTCTTTGTACAATTTGGAATTCTCAAAAGGCTGAATGTGAAATTCCTCTAATTCATTAAGCTGGTGGAACTGTTTCTCTTCTGTTGCTTGTGGTGCAAGAATTGGTTTTAGTGCACAAAACGCTTTATCACCAGTCTCCACAGGTAGTGGACATGTTTCAAGTTTGTCAGTAGAACTTTGCTTTGTGTCAGAGTTCTGGATGGTACTGTGTATCACATCGAGTCTGAAACATTCTTCCTTCTTTTCATCATCTGGGAAATTCATGGCTTTGAAAACATTGAATGTTACTTCTTGGTCTTGTACCCTCATGGTTAATTCTCCTTTTTGTACATCAATAATGGTCCGACCTGTAGCCAAGAATGGTCTCCCGAGAATGATCGACACATCTGCGTCTTCCTCCATGTCAAGGATAATAAAATCTGTTGGAAAAATGAATTTATCAACTTTGACCAGCACATTTTCAACTACGCCTCTTGGAAATACGAGCGTTCTATCAGCAAGTTGCAGTGATACTGAGGTAGGCATTGCTTCTCTAATTTGCAGTTTCCTGTAAATAGAAAAATGCATTAAATTAATACTTGCACCTAAATCACATAAAGCCTTACCGAAGTTATGTTCTCCTATGATGCAAGGAATGGTGAAACTTCCAGGATCCTTCAACTTTGGGGGAAGTTTTCTCTGAATGATGGCGCTGCATTCTTCTGATAATGCAACTGTCTCATAATCTCCCAATCTCCGTTTTCGTGAAAGAATGTCTTTCATGAATTTAGTATAACTGGGCATTTGTTCCAAAGCTTCTGCAAAAGGGATGTTGATGTGCAGCTTTTTGAAAATCTCCAAGAATCGAGCAAACTGCTTGTCCAGTTTGCTTTTCTGAAGACGCTGAGGAAAAGGTGGAGGTGGAGTGATCTGTTCTTTTTCCTTTACTTCTTTTTCCTCTATCTGTTGTTCTGCTTCTTTTGGAACATCTTCAATGGTTGCCTTGATTCCAACATCTTTGTTGATTTCAATACCGCTTTTTAACATAATGGCATGACACTGCTCCTTTCATCGGTTCCTCGGATTTGGTTCTGTATTACTGGGAAGATTTCCTGGTGGTCTGTAACTCTGAGCATTGGCCAGTTGTCCAATTTGATTCTCCAGTGCTTTGATGGAAGCAGATTGGCTTTGAAATATAGCATCATATGCTGCTTGTTGCTTTTTGAACATCTCTACAATCCAATCTTTCATTTCTGGGTCTTTTTCAAACTCCTGGCTTTTGTTCTGTTGCTGGAATCCATGTGGTGAATAGTTCTTTTACCCTGAATTGTTGCTCCATGAGAAATTGGGATGATTCCTCCACCCCGGATTGTAGGTGTTGGAATATGGATTGTTCCCCTGTCTGTTGAAATTGTTGACATAATTCACCGTTTCTTCAAGTTGATTTTGTTCTGGTGCTTCTCCATATGGTGAATTTGTGGTTCCAATGTTGTTTTGCATGCCGAGAGTCTCCATGAATTTGCATATTTGATCTTGTTTGGTACTGACTGCTGAATTGGCTCCAACTTTATAAATTCCTGCAATTCGTTGAATCATGCTCCTTTCTGTTGGCCACAAGGAATTGTTGTTGGCCATTTCTTCGATTAGGTCCCAAGCTTGATCTTCTCCTTTTGCCATCAAAGCTCCTCCAGCAGCAGCATCAATTGTGGTTCTTATTATTCCAGAAAGTCCATTATAGAATGTTTGGACTTGAAGCCATTTTGGAATCTCATGGTGAGGACATTTTCGGAGCAAATCTTTGTACCTTTCCCAAGCTTCGTAGAGAGTTTTCGATTCTTGTTGTACAAAGGATGTGATGTCATTCCTCAGTTTTCCAGTTCTCGCTGGTGGAAAGTACTTTGCAAGAAATTTGGTGGCTAAAGTGTTCCAAGTTCTGATAAAACCTGCTGAAAGTGCATGTAGCCAAGCTTTAGCTCTGTCCTTCAAGGAGTATGGAAATACACGCAGTCTCATTGCTTCTTCAGCTTCTCGATTGTAATTGAAAGTGCCGCAAACTTCCAGGAAGTTGCTGATGTGGGTATTAGGATCTTCAGTTGCTTTTCCCTCAAATTGCACTGATTGCTGAATCATCTGAACGCAAGTTTTAATGTCGCCTGCATTTGCTGGTAAATGAGGAAGTACAATACATGAATGAGGCCATCTACCACTAGAATGGTTCTATCTCGAATGGGAATTGGTGGTGCAATCTCCAGAGGTTCAGGTTCCATGTTAACAATTGCTTCTTGGCCTTGTCGCATTTCCCTTCTCAACTGTCTGATGGTTCTTTCAATTTCTAGGTCAAGCGGTCGTAGTTCAAAGCTTCTGGTTCGTCTCATTAAAAATCTGATAACCTGAAACACAATAAAACGAAAACAATAAGTAAAAAGAAAATTAGATACAAGTAATGTATCTAACCTCAAAACTAATAATAAAAGATAAAGAAGTCCCCGGCAACGGCGCCAAAAACTTGACCGGCGTAATCACACCGTTTAACGCAAGCGCACGTATCGTTCAAGTAGTATAAAAGATATCGATCCCACGAGGACTTATTACCTATTCTATTAATTTTATGAGGTCAAGTTATTACTAATATCTAACAAGTTGTTTGATTGTTTAGAAAAGGATGATGATTCTAAATTTAAAACAAGTAAAAGAATTGAGAGTAGATTAATGAGAAGTAAAACTATCTAGGGTTGTGAATTCTTCCAATATTAATTAAAAGATGAAGTAGTTATTTAGTTGGGTAAATATTGAGTTATTAATCTGGAACACTAAATTATGTAAAAGCCTCTTCCGATGGTCATTTACAAATACCTAGAATAATCAAATTGAACCATATGTCTATGTCAATTAAATTACCTAGATTCATTAAGATTGAATTCCAATTATGATTACCCCCGCCAACAGGTATATTCCTATCCTGTAAGGAAATCTATTAAAGGTTTATCTATCCTTAAAGAAGATTGTGGGTTGTTGAGTATAAGGTCTTTAAACTTAAAGTCCCTATGTCTAGTTCAAATTAAGTTTTATCTAATCAATTTTATTAATGGCCAATTAATAAAAAGACATTAAGATTATGACTCAACAAATAACTCTTTAAATTACCTAAAAACTATAATCTAACCCTTTTTAAAACCGGTGATATTAGATTTTATCACAACCCTAGATATTTAACTTAGTTACAACACATAGCTAAAATGATAAAAACTTAAAAGACATAAAGTGAAATTACTGAAAAGTAATTATAGAATAATAATTTGCAATAAAATGAAATGAAATGCTAAGGCAAAAGGAATCAACTTCTACTATTTACTATTTAGATATCTCCCAATAATATAATATATAATCTTGTGATATTTTAAACCAACCGTCCAGAATGGCGGTATCCTGATTAAGTCAAATTCAATATACCAGCCATAAGGCGGAACAGTAATATAAATTTAACCAACCGTCCAGAATGGCGGTATCCTCATTAAGTCAGGTTTAAACCATTTAAATTGAATTGCCAACCGTCCAGTATGGCGGTATCCTTTATTAATTCAGGTTTTAAATAGTTTATATATTATATTTTAAGGGAGATTAATCTAAATAGCAAAAGTAAAAGTATTACCTCAGTACAGAGAAGTTACCCTCTCATAGATGGATAGAATTACTACTATTTATAGAAGAGAATTACTACTACAAACGTAAATAAAACTGAATAAAAGAAACTAAGAAGAGAACTCTCAATTTATTTATAAGTTTCAGAGAATAAGGTACATTTGAAACTAAGAAATTCAAATTATTTATAGGAAAAAAAATCTAATTTTTTTATTATTATTATTCGGATTTTTTTATTTATTTTTATTATTATTTTTTGGATCGCTGAATTTTTCGACACGTGGCATGGTGGCTAACAAATTGGATCGCTAAATTTTGACACGTGGCATGCGGTGCAATTACCAAAATACCCTCGGTGTTGGGACGCCCAAAATTACCAAAATACTCTTTTTGCCAAATTTCACAATTTTGCTCCAAATCACCTCTAGAATATCCTGAAACTTTATTTTGGTGTCGGGATGCCCAAAATTACCAAAATACCCTTTGTGTCGGGACGCCCAAAATTACCAAAAATACCCTTTTTGCCAAATTTCACCAAATTTCACAGTTTTCTTCAAATCACCTCCAGAATGTCCTGAAACTTTATTTATCTACAAAATAACACAAAACACATCAAAATATTCACAAAACTCAAGAACAATACAAAATATTAAGTTAAATGAGTGGGAAATAGTGATATTTTACCACTCATCAATGAATGGGTGTGATAATGATTAAATGGTTAATGAGTATGAAAATATATGGTGTTAATTAGGAATCAAAATTATGGAAATGAGTTAATTAGAGGTTTTTAGATTTAATAAAAATTTTCTTGAATGATGTTTTATGATAGGTAAATATAGAATTGTTGTATAAGAGTTGGAATATGAAGATGGAAAGGTGTGTTTGGGGCATAAGGACATGAAAAAGTTGGCTTCGGGCCTGAATTTTGGCCTTGTGTCGCGACGCGAATCACCGTGCGTCGTGATACGTTCTGGGTAATTTATGGAGATCTATTTCTGGTGTGCACGCGTCGCGATGCACACGACAAAATTCAGGGCACTTTTCTGGTTATTTTACGTCGTGACGCATGATTAAAAAATATCTCAAATAAGTTTCAAACCATCCCAGTGTCACCCGAACGCGTTAAGACGATACCCTATAAGCCTCGTATCAACTCGTATGCACTTATTACATCACGATATGTATACGATACCCATAGAGTGATAATACTTACTTGAATAAACACTACCAACTCTAGTTCAGTGGCTTGGGGGACGGCGATACGTAACGCCCCAAGACCACCAGTTTCGGGGACAATAGTGGCATGCTTTGGGGGATAGTGATACGTAACGCCCCAAGGTCACGATTTTGCATTCTTAGCTCCAGATAGGCGTATAGGGCGACAGCGATACGTAACGCACTCATACGTCAAGTTTTTCAGATACAGATCAGTTCTCAGTTACCAGATTTTCAGAAAATATTTTTTAGAGATCAGATTTTAGACATAGTTTTCAGAAAACCAGACTTTCAAAAGCAGATTTCAGAAAGATAAGTTTTTTGAAAGAAGCTTAGAGATTTCAGAGAGAAAAAGAGTTTTTGGTATAAAAACTGTTTCTTGAACTTTTGGTTTTAGAATCAAATATTTTAATAATATTATTTTAGTTTTTATCCACTCACTTAGATCGTACAATGATCTAACCCCAAATTTCAATTTCCTTATTCCGTAGGTATTCTTGGAGGATGAGCCCGGGAGGACGGATAATGATGTAGTCACTAGGGTGTGGAGTCTACCAGTCCAAGTCAGAAAGAGTGAGAGTCTAGTCAGAAGTAGTCAGAGTCATGTATAAGTCTTGAATAATGTAATAGTCATTATATATAAATGTTATTAAATTTACAGTCTTAAATATTAAGTTTATATTATATGTTGATGAGTTTGGGCATTGGTTCCATGTTTAAAATTTTGATTTATAAATGAGTATAATTATTGTTATGGTGGAAAAGTCAGAGGCTCAGGGGAATAGTACTGCCTATTCCCTGCGGGTAACATCTCCCGGATTGGGGATGTTACAGACATAGAAGACAAAAATTAGAGTTTTGAACTCTAGTTAAAAGTTTGGAAATTTGGATAAATTTGGATACCATTCCAGAATCATTTGACCACCTAGTGACATAGAATTGTTCAAGGGGTACATCTTTGTGGGATTCTTGTTTAGTTTGAATTTTAGATTCAAAGTAATGCATATATGTATTTTGAATACATTTATGTTTTGTCAAAAATATTTGATAATTTCAAGAACATAATTTTTGTTCTTTAATTGTTTTAAATGTGTTTAAAAGTGTTGATATTGGTTTTAATGTTAAAAATTAGATATGGGTTTTTGGAAATATTTGGAGATAAATTGGAAGCGTTTTAGAGTTGAAAAATTAGATTTTTTTAAGCTTTCTAGAGCATATTGGGGTGCCAAATTCCTTGTGGACTCTTAATGGAATATAGCATCTCATTTAATTATTTAAAAATACACACATGCTCTATATCAATGGTTTAGATGTGTTTCCACTACGCAGGGCCCTGATCCGCCCTAGTGGTTTTAGATTTGCTTTAACATAATGGAATCAGAGCAGGCCTTAACCACGTAAGTTATTTTAAATAGAAAATCATGGTTTTACATGTTTGACATGTATTTGAATCTATTCTTTTATATTTTCATTTAATTATGCATAAGTCATATCTGATATGTGTTGCATGTTTAAATTAAAAGTTTTTTCGTTTTATCGAAGCATGTTATTTAATGACTTAATGTCATAAATTTCTCATCATTAGATAATTTGCTTTTTTAAGTGATGGTATTAATAATGTTGGAGCATTATTGGATGGTCCTTCTTGTCAATACGGAGATGAATGAGTTCTCATTACTTATGTCTAAATCGTCATTATTGTGAGGGTATAAGTGTTTAGAACTTAGATCGCTCTGGTAATATATTTGATGTAGCGTGATGAGTTGACGTAGTCACCGAATACTGTCATTATTGTAAGGGTGTATTTACATAGGTCATTAGTGAATATTTATAAGTATACACCTAGAACATGTTTTAATTTAATACCGTCATTATTGTAAGGATAAGAAACGGTTCAAGGCCAAATTTAGGAGTCATAAGGATGTAATTGATCGATGAGGTCTACCGAATGAGTTTATGAAGACCAATATTATCATCATTGTGATTTTATAGTAAATTTCATGGGATTCATTTCCCGCTATGAAATTTGATTATCAAATTTCTATTTTTTTCTCATGAAGATTACAGAATTGCATAAAATAATGGGAAGACACTAATAGATTTAAAATCCATAATTGTATTGGTGTTTTGAATATTGATATAAAAATATTCTACTAGTGTTTATTGTTGTTTTGTAGATGGAACTGTAAATCTATTAGCGCAACTTTTGGATTCTAGCAAATTAAAAAGAGCCTGAAAACTACTTTGAATGAGAGATGAATATTCTTTTTATCTTGGAGTCAGAGCGATTGAGCTATATGACGCTCAATCCATGTCTGTCAAAATTGATCCTGATTCCACTCCCAAAGAGCAGGAGAAATTTGAAAAATAAAAGGACAATAACCTAAAGTCCTACATTTTAGGATCGATGGTTCCGGATTTGCTCAGACAGTATATAGATATATCTGATGCTTATAGCATTATGAGAACTCTCAATGAGTTATTCGAAGCAATTCAAGAAATTGGGATATATAAGAGGTGTAAGGAGCTATTCTATGCTACACTCAAGGATGAAAGAGCGATTAGGATTCATGTTTTGAACATGATTGACCAGATCCTATATTTAGAGCGACAAGGCATTATGATTGATGAAAAATTAGGCCGAAATATGATATTGTCTTCTCTACCCAGTATATATGCTGGCTTTGCGTTAAAATTTCACATACATTTGATGCAAGCCATTTATGAAGAGCTTCATAATATGATGCACATGGTGGAACATTATTTAAAGAAAGATAATCACATTTTATACCTTCATGGTGGAACAAGTTCTCTAAATACTTCTAGGAAGTCGAAGAAGATTAAGATTGGAAAGAATAAGATATCAAAGAAAGGCTCCAACAACTCGTAATTATAAAACGACAAGAGCGCATGTAGTTCGAGATGCATGTCCACATTGTAAGAAGTCTGAACATTGGAAGAAAGATTGCTCAGATTTGAAAGAACAAGCAAGACCCTCATGTACCTTTTATATTTTTCATATTATTGACATCTCATTAGCCTTATATGTAAATATTGGTTGGGTGTTAGAAACCGACAGTCCCACTCATATTTGTAACTTCATGTAGGTCATAAGGGTTAAAAGAAGATTTAAAAAAGAGGAAATCCAGCTTAGAGTTGATAATGACGAGACATTGGATGTCGAGGCCATAAGAATTTGATATCGAGGCCATAAGAACAGTTGATTTAGATCTCTTTAATAGATGTAAAATAATTTTACATGAGTGTATTATATACCCTCTCTTATTAGACAGATTATGTCATTACTGATATTGGATAAAGAGGGATATAATATAAATATTAATTTGATACTTTATGTTTGTATGATAAAGATAACTATTTGATATGTGAATGTTCTTTATCTAACGGTCATTATGTTTTGGAAATATATTGAGATATCTTTAATATCAAGGAAAATAAAAGTAAAAGATATAAATTAAATAAAAGTGAATTATGACATTGAGATTGGGTCATATATGTGTTAGACGTCTATCTAAGAGAGAATGAAAGAACATATTGGGCATAAATCGGAGAATATTATAAAATGTCCAAAGTCCAATAAAGAGGATCAGAAAAGTGTAGACAAGCCATTTTAAAGGCAATGAATAAAAAAAGAAGAAGAAGTATGTGAGTGAGATAAGAAAAGAAATTAATATTGGGGGCGATGAAGAATATGAAATTCACGGAATATAAGAAGGTTTAGATTCAAGACCCATTTGGCATCGCGGCCCTTTGGATATGTGGACAATGGTAACCCCTCATGATACTTCAGTGAGTGATGGTAAGATAATCCGATAATAAAATATCAATTAAGCAGTTTTTAAAGAGAATACACATAATATGAAGTGATTGTTTTTAAGTAGGTTTATGAATCCGGTATTCCTTTTAATGCCATTGACAATGATAGCTGAATATCGATGATGGAGGCAGTGGGTCAATTTGGACTGGGTTTCAGAGGTCCTAACCAATATGAATTGAGGGAGCCATTATTGAAAGAGGAAGTTAAGAACGTTAAAGTTTTTCTACAATAACATGATAATGAGTAGAAGGAGAATGAGTGTTCGATCATGACAGATGCTTGGAGTGATAGGAAAATGAGAAGTATAATGAATTTTTGTGTTAATTACACAATAGGTACCATTTTCCTTTCTTCCAAGGAAAGTTTCGATATGGCGCATACTGCTGAGCATATTTATAAGTATGTTATGACAGATATTGAACAAATGGGGGCGAAAAATGTAGTTCAAGTAGTAACCGACAATGCCTCAAATAATATGGCCAAGGCAAAATTGTTGAAGACGAAGATGGAAAATATTTTTTGGAGTTCCTGTGCTACTCACACCATAAACCTCATGCTTGAAAGTTTTGGGAAATTACCAAGGTACAAAAAAAAACCATTGATGGTGCCAAGGCTTTCACCATTTTTTTATATGTCCATCACAAGACTTTGTCCATGTTGAGATCATTTACAAAACAGAGTGACATAGTCAGACGGGGAGTAACTATGTTTGTCACTACTTTATTAACGTTACAAAGTTTGATTGAGAAAAAAGAAAGTCTGTGAACCATGTTTGCTAGTATAGAATGGGATGAGCGCATATGGTCGAAACAAGCTAAAGGGAAAGCGGTATTTTCCACGGTGATGATTGTTTCTTTTTGGAATGGCCCCCATTGCATTGCGTTGTTTATCTATTAAATCCTTACTACTATTATAAGGATACAAGCATTGAATACGATGTGAATGTAATTGATGTGGTGTTTACGGTTATAAAGGTTTTCTTTCCCAATGACATTGACATACAAAGTAAGGTGTTAAATGAGGAGTTGGTTTCGTATAAGACTAAAGATCAAGCTTTGGTAGAGGACTGGTAGCAAAAGCATGTCGAGTATCTATTGATGTTTTTAATCCAGGTAAAAAATAAAATATTCATTTGAATTATTTTGCATATTATATAAGATTTAGTATATTTTATTTAAACTATTTATGTTAATTTGTAGTTTCATGGTGGCGTACATATGGACACCATACACCTAACTTGCTAAAAATGGCAAAAATGATACTTTCATTAACCACTAGTTCATCCTGGTGCGAACGAAATTGGAGCACTTTAGAGGGGTAAATATTTAACATTAGTTAAATATTTAAATTTTTGATTATTTTATTTTTAATTAGTAATTGATTTATTTAAATTATTTATGTATATTCCTACGAAGAAAAGGAATAAACTAGATGTGAATCGATTAACCAATCTAGTTTTTGTTTTCTTTAATTCCAAGTTATAGAACAAGCATAAAAGAGAGAATGATATGAAATTGGATGTATTACTCGCAAAAGATACTACTAATACACAAGGATGGATTGTTGAGGGTGGTAAATCTGGTGATGATGAAGATGAAGAAGTAGAGCCTGGTTCGGGACTTACTTGGAGTATGGTTGGAGAAGCATCTGGGGCAGATGAAATGTTACAACCTCGGAAAAGCGCTAGGAATGCTGAATACATAGAACTTGATGAAGAAGATTTTGATTCTGATGAAGAACCTAAGGATAATGAGTTTGAAATGGATGAAGAAGAATTAGAAGATGATTAGAAAAGATAAAGATTTAGTAACTTTAACTTTGTTAAAGGATGAGAAACTTTAACTCTAACTCTAACTCTAATTTTAGACTTAATTAAATGGTGTTTCAAGGATTGACCAAAGATTTTGATGTTTGATTGAGTTTGATTTTATATTTATTACATTTTGATTAAATGTATATGATTTGGATTATCTATGATGTTGGAAAATATTAGATTTTAACTGTTTGTCGACTAATTGCCTATGCCATGCCTAGGTGCTAGGCGCTGGGTCGCTGCCCGACTAGCGCTAGCGTGTTTTAGAACACTGTATATACTAGATATTGTCCATGTCTACGGCTACATAATTTATCGCATGATATACCATTAGCATTTTCAAAGAGATTTTAGGATTTTGTTTTTTGATTTATTTGGTAATCTACAATTGTCATTTTAATAGAGATTCTATAATGAAATAATTTTGTTATTTAATTTATTTGGTAACCTACAATTGTCATTTTCAGAGAGATTTTATAATGAAAGAATTATGTATCAACCATTAGATTATAATGAAAGGATATGAGCCGCCAATTAAACTACATAAATATAGGTCTTTGGATATATCGTCTCTTTTAATTCTAACAATTCATTACATTCTCTTTCACCCAACATTATTCTGTTTTGTAATATATATAAATTTACCAAAAAAACAAATGCTGTTGATTGACTTTTTGGTGCACAAAATAGAAAGACAAACCCCCGAGAGCCACAAACAAATGCAAGCACCAATGGATAGCAAAAGGACAGCCGACAATAATATTCAGGTAGAGCAAGTTCTTCACATGAATGAAGGAGATGGAGACTACAGTTATGCCAAAAACGCATTTATTCAGGTCACTTGAATAGCAATATTGACTCTTAATTTTTCATTTTCTATTTGTTGATCAATTGATAATTTGTTCTAGCTAAAATACAGAAGAAGACAATTTCGAAAGCAAATCCTTTAATACAAGAAAGCATCTTTGAGCTATGTAGCAACAGCATTCCTGAATGCTTAAATTTTGCGGATTTGGGATGCTCCTTAGGCCCCAACGCATATTCCCCAACATGGGATGTTATAGAGTCTCTTAGGGTGTTCCGGGTTGCCGCAGCACCCAATCCTCAGGAGTTTTGACCTGAGACGTGCATGCGCCGCGGCGCGTAGTGAGCTTTCCTTCACTGGTTTTGCTGTTTCTTGCGTCTGATGCTCCCGCGCGGGTTTGTTGCATCCGTTACATGTGTAATTACTCAAATCTTCATGTTCCATTGTTCCTAATAACAAAGCACAAAATGAACTCTAATTAAGATTAAATACAAGATAATTAAGCCGAATTAGTGATGTTCAAAGTACACTTCAAGCACTTATCACAAGACTAATCTACTTAACTTAAACTAAACTATTGGTTGAGAAAGAATTTTGATTAAATTAAATAACTAAAAAAGTAAATAAAGATAAATAACAAGTTCAGGAAAACCTTATAAGATAGAAGAACTTATGGTTGCAATTTCACATAAGCATGCCAACAATAAGTTCATGCACTTTTCATTCAATTGAATTGTTGTTGCTAATTACTAACTTAGAACACTAAACTATTCATAAACATCATTCGATGGTCAAGTAAATATGTTCAAAATGACTCAATTAACTATATGTATATGTTAATTAAATTAAACCAAATTCCTCAAGGCCAGGTTCTAATAATGGCTACGTATGCCTTTTAAGTATATGTCTATCATGTAGGGAAATCTATTTAACGAATAAATCACACGCTATTATTCTCACAGCTAATCCAAATTCCCTCTAACGAGTTCCTAAGGATTTTCCAAGACCATTCTATTGTTGGCCAAATAAATAAAATAAACATCTAAGTACATATAATAATAAATAAGTAATAACAATCCCAAAAGAATAAAAAAATATGCAAATAATTAATTAAACATGTTTAAAATTCATTACCACCCTAAATTTAATGAATTGGCTACTCATGATAAACAATAAACAGAAGCTAATCATTATTACAAAGCAATAACTCATAAAAGATAACTAGAGAATGAAAGGAAGAAAGAATTCCCGTTTGCAGTTTTCGGCTTCAAACTCCAACTTCACTCGATGCGCTTGTTCTTGTCTTGTTCTAGGCGTTCTTCTATGCTCTGGGACTCCAAAATTATGTTATGAGACTCTCCTCTAGGTTTTGAGACGAACTTGTGCTTATAAAGGAGGTTCTGGGGCTATTTTTTTAAATCATAAATCGGGTTCTCGGCGAAATAGGAACTCGTCACGCACGTCGCAATGGGCTGGTTGATGATTGGCCTGTCGCGATGCGCCTAGTTACTCCACATTCTAGCGTGATTTTCTGTTACCGCTCGTCGCGACACGCGGCCATAATCAAGACGCGTGATTTGATTCTGAAATATATCTTGATTTGCTCTGTATCTCAACGTATTTATCACTCGTTAAATCCTTTGAGTTGTGATATTATTTCAACCTGTAAAACGCACCAAATACATATCAATTCGCTTATAAACCTTGAGATCACCGACAAAACATTAAGACAAATAAACAAAAATATAAAAATATTAACCACTCATCATCTTCCACCCCTCTTACATTGAAATCACAGGTCCGCTTCAGCAAGTGCACACGAGGTTACAACCAAATGTAAATAAAAAATCCTGCCTGGACTAAATGGTCGTACAAGTCCCATTTTTTAACTTTTAAATAATTGTTTTTTTAAACCTGTAACTGATAATAGAATAGAAAATAATAAAAACTATGTAAAACAGAAGTAACATAATTTTATAAGTTATGTGTATAATATTTATTACAATTGCTAATAAAAATTACAGGAATTATTAATTAATTCACTTTTTAATCACTAATCACTAATAAATATACCATACTAACTAATTTCGAATTAAGCCCTCATCTTATGGATTTTATTATTATTGGATTTTTTTTGCAATGAATAAAAATTAATTTATTTAAAGTGTCAATTTTTTCTCTTTCATTTAATTTTTATAAAAGTAAATATCTCTTAAAATATAAAATATTTAATCATAAAAATTACATAGTATTAATCTACAAATTAAAATATTTCCAATAAATATAATTATCCATGTGTTTCGATAAAAATATGGGTAAAAAAATATCCATTACATTCATAAAAGATTGATGATTATAGACTAATCATATTCAAACATTCATATTTGCTTCATCAGAACTACAAATCATAATTTGTAAAATTTTATATACACTTAATATCCAAACCTACAAGTTTCATCAACAAACTTGACCGTTTTCACTAATACAAATTTATTTTTCTACTCAGACAATTGATTTATGATCCGTAACTTACATTAGAGAGGCTATAATTTTATTGAAGGAACCAAAAGTAAATTTCAATTGAGTAAATACATAAATCAGTATCAATGTTAGAAGATATTGAGTTCACTCACAATCATATTTTAGCAAGCTTAGTTACCGTCACATTTGTTGAGTTCAGTCATATTTCAATGAGCTCAGTCACGTAGAGTTTTTTCAAATAAAGTTTTTAATATTAGAGTTTTTAGAAGTAGAGTTTTGGATTAAAAAAAAATGTTAGATGTTTGATTTGATTGTGAGTGATAATTTTTATTAAAATTTGTAAAATTATTTTATTAGACAAGTTTTTTAAAGTTGTATTATGAAATATTGTTAGGGTGTTATAGATAATTTAATTTTTTTACACACTCTAAACTTTTATAAATAAACAACCAAATATTATGATTTTTTTTTTTTAAAAAAAAGAACATTTGACATTAAAATAATCTTTTATCTCTAATAAAATTCATATCAAATAAACACTATTGTGACTATGATTGAGATTCAGTAATATCATGGGTCAGTGTAATTTATAATAATCTTTAATAAGCAATCAATCGAGGATCATCATCCATCAATTACAGTAACGATCACCTCCTTTTTCCGCGCCGCGATTCGTCAACTCAGTGACCGATACCGATGCCGATGACTATGAAAAATAGAGATCGATGAGTTCGAAAGAGAGTCGTAGAAACGAGCTACGCGCTGCGATTCGTCAACTCGGTGACCGATGCCGATGCCGATGCCTTTACTCTGCCGCCAAATGGTACTCAAACCCTAAACCCCTAATTACATCGTTTTCTTATTAGCAGTTTTTGGTTCCTTAGTTATTGTGTTTTTAAGGTCATTATTCGTTTTATGAAGTACTTTAATTGTATTGGGTTTGGTTTATTGAAAGTTTTCGAAATGCCATGTACATAAAAAAAATACCTGAATGTTTTGATCTTTGATATTTCCAATCAGTTCTTAACCAAAAAAACAAAAAAAAAAAAAAGTTATTACGAAAACAGAGATACTGTTGATTGACTTTTTGGTGCACAAAATAGAAAGATCAACCCACGACGATAGCCACAAACAAAGGCAAGCAGCAATGAATAGTAAAAGGACAGCCGACAATAATATTCAAGTAGAGCAAGTTCTTCACATGAATGAAGGAGATGGAGACTACAGTTATGCCAAAAACGCATTTATTCAGGTCACTTGAATGACAATATTGACTCTTAATTTTTCATTTTCTATTTGTTGATCAATTGATAATTTGTTCTAGCTAAAATACAGAAGAAGACAATTTCAAAAGCAAAGCCTTTAATACAAGAAAGCATCTTTGAGCTATGTAGCAACAACATTCCTGAATGCTTAAGTTTTTGCAGATTTGGGATGCTCCTTAGGTCCCAATGCATATTCGCCAACATGGGATGTTATAGAGTCTCTTCAGTCCACTTGCCATCGTCTGAATCATACACCACCCACGTTGCAGGTTTTTCTGAATGATCTTCCTGGAAATGATTTCAATCACACTTTCATGTTATTGCCAAGCTTTTATGAGAGAATCAAAAGAGAGCAAGGTGATGAATTTGGTCAAAATTGTTTCATAGCTGCAGTGCCTGGATCCTTCTATGGGAGGCTATTTCCTTCCCATTCCCTTCACTTTGTATTTTCTTCCTTTGCTGTCCATTGGCTCTCTCAGGTAATTAAAACTACTAGATTTTTGATAATATGATAATTTGATTTGGGATAAGTGTGTGAAGATAATAGCATATATCCTATACACTAGTTAGTAATAATATAAGCCTTAATTGGAACATAAATTCGACATTCGACTTATGCTTAACAGGTACCTAAAGCACTGGTGAATGATTCAGGAATTTCCATGAATAAACAGAATGTATATGTCGCAAAGACAAGTCCTCCTAGTGTCCAAACAGCCTACTTAGATCAATTTGAGACTGATTTCACAACATTTCTTAAATTTCGATCAGAAGAGTTGAAGCCTCGAGGTCGTATGGTCCTTACACTAATGGGTAAAAAGAATCACCAACCTTCTCTTTGGGAGATATTTGGGGGTGTAATAAACAAAATGGTCGTGGAGGTAATTACAATTCTTACTCTCTCTCTCTCTCTCTCTCTTTACGTATTTTCACTTTAATATAAAATAAATTTATATATGTGGCCATTGTTGACTTGATCATGGTTGAAAATGATGGTATGTGATGAGATATTTCTTACATGTCTTTATATATTGAATTAAGGGATTGGTGGAAGAATCGAAATTGGAGTCCTTCAATATGCCATTTTATGCTCCTAGTGCTGATGAAATAAGGGTAGTTATTAAACAAGAAGGATCTTTTGACATCCATCATCTTGAAACATTCCATCAGAGTTGGTTGGTAAACGTAGACAAAGAGTTAGACATTCATGCAAAAGCCAGACAAGTGGTGAATCGTTTCAGATCAAGTGGAGAATCACTTGTTGCTTCTCATTTTGGAAACGGAGTCCTGGATGAAATGTACAATAGACTTGACATCAAGGTGGCAGAGATATTGGAAATGGGTATAGGGGTAGTGACCTGTTTGCTTGTTTCTGTAACAAAGAAATGAACAATAAAAATTACAAATAATATATTTGTTTTTAATGAATAATTTATGTTTAGGCGTGAGGTATTTTCTATTGTAACAGCTTCCCAGATTGCAAATCTCTATGAGAAACTGAAGTAAGAGAGGGCCATAAATTTTATTGATGTTTCATTCAGTCCCTGGATCTTTTTATGGAAGGCAATTTCCTTGTTTAATGCCTTACAGACTCTGCTGGCTCTCTCAAGTAATAATATCTTCCATTTTCCTGTTTCTATATCCTGAAAAGTTTTTGGCATACCCTGTAAATGAATGATGCTATTTATTTTTTTTCAAATATTTCACAAGGTACCAGATGGGATAGTAAATGATCTGGAATCTCATATTCTCATTGAACAAAGAGACATCCATCAATCAAAGACAGGCCCTGCTTTTATTCTTAAAGCATACATAGCTAAATTCCCAGAAGATTTCAGCACATTTATCAGGTTATGTTTAGAAGAGTTGATAACTGGACTCTGTATGATCTTTTACAATTAGAGCAATCAAGTATATGAGGAATCTTCAAATATTTGGAAAGTTTATCTGTAACTGCAATCCTAGCATTACTCATAATTTTTCAAGTACTAGACATTCAACATGCTAATTTTTATGCACCCTGTTTGGAAGAAGTAAATCATTTAATTCAAAGAGAAGGATCCTACAAACTTGATAAACTAGAGTCACATGAACTGAGATTGGATGCAGGGTTTGACAATGGCAACAGCAGCTTGGAGAGAAAATACTAGAGAGCCGAGCATTTAACATAATGGCTTCTCAGTTCTCATATACCTTATATTTTCATTTATTCACTGTTCACAGACTTGCTCTAGATATGCTCACACTCCACAGTACAAATTGATATATACTGCACCACGATCAAGATTATATATAACATCACAATCATCATCAAAATGAGTAAACTTTAATCCCATCCAAGCAACAAGAAGCTTCCTTTCCATTACACCTAACTCAAACATTAAACAAGAAGCGACAGAAAAAGGTCTTGATAAATATTTAGATTTTAAATTGAAATTTAAAAAGAGAGGGGGAAAAAAACCAAATTTGACTCCTAAACTAGCATATTTTGCAACTTAAATATGGATAAGTCTTAGATTGAATGTAGTAGAATGTCATCTGAGTATGATTATAGGGTTAGGAATTTATGGAATTTGCTGTTGAAAATGCTGAAGAGATATTAGGTGTCCATGTAATAGATGTGGCAATCTATCAATTCACACACACTAAGGTTGTAATATATCATATTTTCTTCAATGGTTTTGATTTGAATTGTAAAAATTAGCTTTGGCATGGGAAAGAGATAAGTAAGTGTGTATCTCCTGAAGATAACCAATTTGAGTCACAATATATAGACTGTGAAGAGGGTAACATAGTTTAAATGGATAATGATGCTTACAAGGATTGTGGTAATCCTACCGCATTTAAACAATTACAAGAACATATTGAGAAGCCTCTTTATCCTAGATGTTCTAAACTCACTAAGTTATGTGCTTTGGTGAAATTATTAATATAAAGGGTAAATTTGGGTGGTCTGATAATAGTTTTACGTAACTATTGAGTCTTGTAGTAGACTTGTTGCCTGAAAAAAATGAACTTAATGTTTCTATGCATGAAGACAAAAAGAACAATGACCGCATTGGAATGGGTTATGTTAAAATACATGTTTGTCCAAATGATTGCATTCTCTATAGAAAAGAGTATCAGAGACTTACTGAATATCCCACGTGTGGTGTGTCTAGATGGAAGAAAAAGGATGGTAGTGTTGAACAATATAGGAAAGGGGTTCCTGCAAAGGTTTTATGGTATTTTCCTCTTATACCTAAATTTAGACATATGTTTAAATCCCCGCAAACTGCTAAAGAATTGACTTGGCATTCAAATGAGAGGGTAATTGATGGTAAGCTCTGAAATCCCACTGACTGACCATCATGCAAGTTAATAAACGAAAAATGACCCACTTTTGTAGAAGATCCTAGAAATCTTCGGCTTGCCCTAGCAGTTAATGGAATCAATCCATATATCTCTCTATATAGCTGTTGGTATGTTCTTCTTGTAACATATAATCTTCTGCCATGGTTGTGTTTGAAACGAAAGTTCATGATGTTGACCCTTTTGATTTCTGGTCCACAACAACCTGGTAATGACATTAATGTTTACTTTGCTCGTCTCATAGAGGATTTACAAACTTTATGGGACGTTGGGGTAAAGGCTTGTGATGCATACAAAAAAGTATTTTAATCTGCGAGCAAAGTTTCCGGCATATGAAAATTTATCTGGTTGCACTGTTAAAAGGTATAATACTTGTCTATATTGTGAGATTGACATACCTAAATGTAAACTTAAACATAGCGGTAAAAATACATATATTGGGTATCGTCGTTGGATCCATGAGGGTCATGTATATGAGACCAAATGAAAGCCTTTGATAATAGAAAAGAAGATAAATATGCTCCAAAACCATTTAATGGTGAGGAATTTTTATGGTTGGTTGAGCCTAATGAGAATAAATGGGAGAAACATAACTTAAAGAAGCATATAAAAGTGGGGACAATGAAGATCGTGCATAGTGGAAGAAATAATCCATATTCTTTAATTTAGAGTATTGGCAACACTTGCTTGTGCACCACCAGTTAGATGTCTTGCACATTAAAAACAATATGTGTAAGAGCATCTATGGAACATTGTTCCATATTATAGGAAAGACAAAAGATAGAATGAAGTCGAGGGTGGAACTTTTGGCAATGAAAATTATGGCCAAAGTAACACATACAAACCTTAACAAATGATGAAAAGTTAAGATTTTGTAAAGCTTTGAAGAGTATTAAGGTTCTTGATGGTTATTCTTCCAACATCAAGAATCTTGTATCAACTAAAGACTTAAAAATTCAGGGTCTTAAGTCTCATGATTGTCATGTTCTCATGCAATAATTTTTACCTATTGTCTTAAGGTGAGTAGTGCAGGATCATGTTAGAGATGATATAATTCAATTATGTTTCTTCTTGAATTCCTTGTGTGCAATGATGATGATGTGACAACATTTTGTAAATTAAAGATGGACCTTGCAGTGACTTTGTGCATGCTTGAGAAGTGTTTTCCTCCCTCATTTTTTGACATAATGTCCATCTTATGGTTTATTTAGTGAATTAGGTTAGACTATGTGGTCTAGTGTTTCTTTAATGGATGTATCATTTTGAGAGAAATATGAAAACTCTGAGAGGTTATGTTCGAAATCATAATTTTTCTGAAGGGTACATAGCAGCAATATTTAAAAATATGATAACGCGCCTCGAGTCGGGCCGCCTCGAGCTGAAAATCAGAAAAAAAAAAAATTAAAATCATAATATCAGCATAATAAAAATATCAACAATCCAAAATACATTCATTTATATATCATTCATAATATGTTCAAAACATAATTGATAACTAATCCCTAAATATGCTCTCATTTGTGTCTAGCGTCATGAAACTTAGGTAAAAAACCGCCATCATCATCATATGGGTCATCCTCCAAAGAGTCTCCTTCACTTGTATTGTCTTTATCCACTAATTATGGAGCTTTTCCTTTCCCTAACAAATAACATAAAGTTGCACTATTTTTTAATTTATATTATATAAATTTCATTATTTGTAAAGATTGACTTACTTTGGTCTCTGGTCCTCTTTCATGCATGTGGTCTACTTCCACTCGGTTGTTCAATGGAAGTTTTCTCAACAAAGTTTTCTTTAGCCACCCATTCATTATCAGAAGGCAACTCATCCTAAGTTAAAGGATCTTCATCCGATTGCAATGATTTTTTTCATGTATTTTTGCTTCAATCTCATATTGTATAATATGTACACTAATGAGTTCAATTTTTGGGTAGATAATCTATTTCTCTTCTTTATATGAATCTATAAAATGTTTATTCAAATTATCATAATTAAATATTGAATAAATTAAGTGTTCACAAGTTATTATTAGATCATACCATATTAAATATACTCCAATTGCGTTCACACCATAAGGATGAGCATGTTAGACTTAAAATCTTTATTGCTAAAGAGTGCAGTTGAGGAGTTTCATCGCTAAATGCTCTTCATCAGTCAACTATAATAAGAATCTTATTATATGATTGAATATATAATTTTAAAATTAATATAATATCTTATAGTTAATAAAAACACAAAAGTGATAATGCACATACCATGACTACGATTGAAGACAGTGTTTTTAGCCAGACTGAGGCCAAATAATCCTTGCTTATTTAGAAATTTACGCTTGTATATATTGTTGGGTTTTTCTAAGCATCCCAAGATCTTATCAAGCAATGAAAATACATGTGAATACATCAAAGAAATATGACGGAAACATACTTACATTGATCGGATTGCATGCGACGAAACAAAAACTTTTGGCTCATTCCTTGAAGCTCTCGGACATGCTCCTCTTTTGTGTTCCATGGAAGTCTTCAAGCTCAAAGCTTTATCAATGGATTCCATGCTCAATGGTCGGTTTCCCTATCACCTTGTATAACCCTTTTGAGTGCTAGCTCTTTGTGAATTTTGCAACAAAAATCACCATCTCCTTCCATGAGTTTTCTGCCATAGAAGAGAATTTGAGAGATGAGAGAAAATGGCCTTGGCCGAATGCATAAGGGAGAGAGAGTGGTGAGAGTTGTGTGTGTGTTTTGCATATCAATACACAAAATTTGAAAGTCAAATACCATTTATTAAAATAATGATATATATCTTTCAAGCCATCAAATGCTTTTCAACAACTCACATCTATCATGAATAGTGACATTGTGTCAATCACTCAAAGTGATGTGACTTACATCACAATAATGACTAATGATTTGACGCTTGATGTGACTTATGGGCCCCACTCGATTCGAAATACGAGCGTCCCCGCAAACACACCCGAGCTCGGATTCGTTAATTCTGAATCAACGAATTTTCCGATACGACGTAATTAAATCAAATTTAATTAAATAATTATGTCTAGTAAAATTACTATTCACGTCGCTTACGAATTAATTCTAAATTAACTCGCTTGCCCGAATTAAAATCCAATTATAATTCAAATCCAATTTCATTTAATATATCGAATATATTATTTTATCGATTAATTCCAAATTAATCGTTTTCTCTCTTTTTAAATAATATATTATCATAGATAAAATATCTCCGTAATTAATCTCAGGTTAATTTTCTCTCTCATCTAATTAATCCCAGATTAATAAAGTGCGAGTCATACGTCATCGGTGAATCTTCGAGAAGCGACCCATGATATCCCCGGATATATTGGCAGTAAATACGGCCGTCGGACTATCCGAATACATACGTATCTAGTACTATATTTTTACCGATTTACGAGACAATGTTGGCTTCTAGCAAAGCGTCATGCCTTCCCAATTCTCCAAAATATTCTTAAAGGAATATCATAATCTATATCAGGTGTAGTATACGAAGTATATGTGTATTGCGATCCAGTATCGAATGGTCACGTGCAAAGCCTGGGGCTGGGAATGTGTCTGTCCCGTACGAAGCACATAACGGATCTCTGGTAACTAGTCTCTATAATCGGATAACTATGACCTTGTCGTATTATCCCGATAGCTGCAGCATATAAGAGTACCAGTTCCGTATCCTAAGTGATCATCATCTCCACTATGACTTCATCTTGACATCACACCCAATACACTACGATTCTCAATATACCCAAAAGAGGCGTACACAGAACTGGTTAAAGTCCTAGACGACCAAAACTAAAGTATATTGATTGTCGCAAGTATTAGCGGTGCAAGTCTCAGGTTAAGACCAAATACACCTACCTTGAAGTGGACACCCATAGACCCATAGACATATTACCAATGGGATTCCGCGGGGTCTATCCAGAGGGAAGCTGTTTTCCGTACCATCGGTAAAACACAACCTCATATCGCACTTGAATAAGTATCCAATACTTAAATATATGAGAACTATGCCATTATGCTCCCACAACGCGCACAAGTGCAATACTAGTCTAGTCCGCATTACCGATGTCCAATCTCGATAATACTACGACTAGGAATGTTTAATGATTAAACCTTCTTGGATTGATACTGTCTCATATCATCTCAATCCGGAACTAATCATATGGACCTTCTATCATTTATATATCTTGGTAATCCAATTACAAATGATAAAAGAGTAATTTCCTTTGTCACATAGTTAATTTATACAACAACACCATGATCTGTACAAATAGTGATGCTATAGGTCATAATTGTCCAACAATCTCCCACTTGGCCTATAGCCAATCACTCAGGTGTCTTACACCTGAACTATGTACGGGCGGCTCAAACTTCTGCTGAGAAACAACTTTCTTCTGCGGATTTATAAGGTTATCATTTGATGCGATTTATTCGATCATCACATCGCCACGATGTATGATCCGATGAACCAGATGAAACCATATGAAGTACATATCGGATTGTTGATGAGACCGTTAATTCTTTAGCCTGTGCTATAGCCTAGCTCAGCTGCTAACATAATTATTTCTAATCTAATTAGAATTATTTAGATCCAAGATGCTACTATTGCTGCGGCAGTTACAGTAAAACTCCGCTTTTATTGTTTATTTGGTAACAGTATCTTACTTGGAAGATTTCCAGCTCACTGTTCCGTTATTCAAATTATATAGTACCGTTTTGCGACTTATAGTCGTTTATCAGTTTGGAAACTTGCAGTAGTGAACCCAGTCACTTCAAGTTCTCCTTCTCCATAACTTAAGAAAGAATCCTTAGATCATCTAAGATACTAAAGGATGTTCTCACCATCAATCCAGTGACTATCACATGGATTGGCCTGATTGTGACTCCATATGCTCAAAGCGTATGAGACACCAAGTCGCGTACATTTATTTGAATGTACGGTTACTCAGAGAGTGTTAACAACTTTTAGATCTTACCCAGTAGATCCTTATTCCTAGAATAAAGGTTGTTTCTCCCAAGTAATCTACAGAGAATTTTCATGAAAGTAAAGTTTTCACCGATTGTAATATGGGAATGTCATTATTTTATTTGGACATTCATTGTCAGTGCACTCCCACTAACCTCCTTATATACACAATAATCATATTCGTTTTGAATCAAATCATATACCATTATGATTACATCAAAACGATTGTTCCAAGAACATAATGCTTGCTTCAATCCATACATGGATCGAATTAACTCGCAAACCCTGTTTGCTTATTTTGGTACGACAAAACCATTGGGATGTTGATAAACATCCTCCAAAAGGTTTCTGTTAAGGAAAACGATCTTGACGTTCTGCTGTCATATTTCATAAATGAAACATGCAGCAATAGCAAACATTATCCAAATGGATTCAACCATGGCAACGGTTAAAAGGATTCGTCGTAATCAACACCATGTTGATGACAATAACATTTCTGTATAAGCCTAGCTTTATACATTTGTTTGCTGCCATCCATGTATGTCTTCCTTGAAGACTCATATAGTACCAACAGACACAATGTCTTACTGTACAATAACTAGTGTCCAAAATTGGTTGGTATACATGGAATCCATTAGGATATTATGGAATTTGGCCATAATAGGTAGTCGATACCTTGTATCACTTCCTCATACGTAGTCAGTTTTCTCAATAAGATTGACATCTTTTTGAGGTGAGATCAGAAACACATACCTCCCAGATTGTTTTCTGACTCTCTCCAACTACGCAGTTCTTGTGTATTTGAAGATTATGGTACAGTTTCATCCTTAATGAACTGTTTGTGTTCCATTAAGGAATCGGTGCTTGGAACAGTATTACTACGATTTTCATCAAGTTTTACTTTCCTCCCATTTACCACTGCATATAGGTATTCCTCTTAGGAAAAATCGCATGGTGAGCAACAATTACATTGTTCTCTTATGAGATGTATAAGTACTATACTTTGGTTTCCCTAGGATAACCAGTTACAGATAGGCACTTATCCAATTTGGGTTTTAGTTTGGTATCATCCAAATGTATGCCTAGCATTCCCAAATCTTTAAGAATGAGAAACCCAGTTTCTTTCCTGTTCATATTTAATATGAATTCTGTCTAACAGATTTTTTATGGAACCTTATTCAAAATAAGTATTGCACTGTTTAATGCTTATCCCTTGAAGGAAAATGGTAGCTCAGAGCGACTCATGATTAACCTTATCATGTCCAATAAAATTTGATTTTTCTGTTCGGACACTCCGTCAAATTGACGTGTTCCGGGAGGAGTCCTCATTGAAAGAATATTATACTCTTTCAAGTATTCTAGAAGCTTATTGCTTAAGTATTTTCCATCTCGGTCTTACCGTGACGGTTTTAGTACTTTAGCTGATCTGTTTGTCTACTTCGTTTCAAAACTCTTTGAATAACTCAAAAGTTTTCGATTTATGTTTCATAAGAAACACATAACCGTAACACGATGCCACATCCGTAAAGGTTATGAAGTATTACTATCCACCTCTAGCCTAGCTAGATATGGGCCCACTTACGTCACTATGAACGAGGGCTAACAGATCAGTGGCATTTACACTTCTACTAAGTAAAATGTATTTTAGGTACTTTACCTAATAAACTAGATTCGTAGACATCATTTGAATAGAATAAAATCCGTCTTAGTATCCACTCTTCAAAAGTATGGATATACGAGTTTTGTTTAATGTGTCCCAGACAACACTGCCACAAATAAGTCTTATCTGATCAAATCAGTTTGAGCTACTTGTTTGTCATGTTATATGTTTGAGATTTATTTATATTCAAAATATAAATATTGTTATTCACATCTAATGTGTTTATCTTAATATCATATGTATATAGTAAAACACTTTAGTGTTCTAGAATATAAAGGTATACTCGCAACGAGGTATACTCGATATAAAGATAATATTTCTAGTCAAACTAGTTATATTATAACAGTTTCCTAATTTAAGTACACACCCGAAGGGTAGTTCCTAAACTTAGGTTTCTACGGTTTAAACAGCGACTCTCGTCTCGTTTCCGACTCGCAGAGCGATCTCATCTGAAGTCAGTATCCTACTTATCAGCAGATGCTGCAAATCAGTATATATATTTATGTACCACTATCCAGTATCTAAAATCCAATTTTAATACTAGTAGCGAACATGTTTATGACAAACATACTTGAAGTCAGAGCCTTGCCCTTTTTTTCTATTCCTTCATGTCTGTCTTGTCCATACGGCAGTTACGCTTCCAGTAAACCCGTTTGCCACTTTCTTAGCAGACATATTGGGATATGTCCTTTGTCTTCCTAGAAGACTTTGATGATTTTGCCTTTGCCCTTTTCTACACCCCAGAAGCCTTCAGCCAAGCCTTGGCCTTTTGGGATATCGAATTAAGATGCGTCTTGCGCTTCTTGCCCTTTTGCAAATTTTGGCTTTGTCTCCTTGATTATAGCCATTAACTCTCCAAGAGTTTTCTATTGCAATTAATGCTTCTAAGATCTAAGTATAGACCTATGAAGATCCTTCAATTTCAATATCATACTATAAGGATCTAATCCTTAGTTCTGATAAAGAAATTAAGGAGTCCTTTCAGTAAGCATAAAGGATTAACACTAAAGTTATCACTACATGAATCTTCCAAAGATCATGCTCTACTATTTGCTTAACTCCGGGCTTAGGCCTGAGATGTCATTTTATCAAATAAAATAACTTCTCAGTTCTCAAGACTATCATGAGGTTATTTATTCCCAATTTAAAAAATTAAATCATTTAAATACATTTTCACCCAGGATTATGTTTTAAACGTTAATATTTCGGTTTATCTTGATTCTAATAGTCCAACTATTTAATCAACGATTTGTGTACTATTTAATATAATGATTACTATAGTCTAACTATATAATCAACTAGAATCAAATTAATTAAATTAATTAAATTCAATTATATTGATTACTATAATCCAATTATAAAATCAACTATAATTAAATTAGTTTGAATACAGTCCAACTGTTTAATTAAAACAACGTTTGATAGTAGTCCAACTAATATATATATTTTGACGATTAATGAAATGAACGCGTATGGCAAGTATCTAAACGAAATTAAAAATTTAATACTTGCCTCCCACTATTTTTAGGCGAGCCTCTAACCCTCTGTTGAGTACTCGAGAAACCTAGTTTCCTAGTGGGCTAGGATCCCGTTAAACAACACACAATCTTGACTTTGGCCAACAAATTATATGATACTTAACTAGGTAGATCTCTAAGATCAATTAGATCTCATCCAATTCCTAGATCTAGTAGGTGGACATCCAAGTCCGAAACATATATCTTATATATGCCAATATATCCAATATATTCTCTAACCTTTTTCTCTGAATCAATTAAGCCTTGGCTTTGGCACAACAAACTTAATGATCCCAGTTAAGCGGAACCCATTGACCTTGGAAAGCTCGTAATCAATGTCGATGGACAAGAAGTGATCTTGACTTTGGCCAACAAATCACAACTTGGACAAGACACCGATATGGAACAAAGCCTTCATGATTCAAACACATCCGCGATGGACAAAGGTCTTGACTTTGGCTAACAAACCAGTGCCAATCTTGGATCTTGAGTAAGAATCACTCAATGGAAGGAAAATTGCTTAATATATTTTGAGGGGGTTTTCGCGTAAATTGACAACCAATTTATTATCTTTGTTAAGGTATCATCACCATACACCCTTAAATATGCATTCTAAAAACATAATAAGGCGCGTAAATAAATTAATAATGATATGCGGATGGATACTTAAAACATTGTTCCTATAACAAATCTCTCCATTTCCTCTCTCCCGCTAGCACAACTTCTACCCAATTACATAACACTTCTAAAGAAACCTCATTTACATTGAGAGGAATAAGTGAGAAGAGAAATACAATGAGAAATGAGGTAATAGGCTGGACACGCAGGTCCAATTTAATAAATTCTAAATTTATTACAACAACTTCCAAAATTACCCTCACCCATCTAATATCCATTCGATATACATTATTCATGCATCGCAATCATGTAATCACACAAGCAAGTTATCAATCAATCTAATCCACTTAATTAATCTGAATATTAATGACCATCCAATGTTCAAACAATGATTTGATTTTGGGCGAGTCAAACTCGTTTTGCGAATAAGTACTCAAAGTACGAATTCTTGAATTAAATTAAACTACAACATTAAATCCAATTTAACTTGTATTTAATACTAATTCATTTATTTAATTCCAAATTAAATAATTACACCTTTAAATGTGCCTTTACGACTTAGATTCCAAATCTAATCTAAACGGGTCTCAAAGCCCAATAAACATCCAATGTCGTTTAATTAAAGTCCAACGGGCTTTCAATTAATTTCTTAAGGCTTGGGCTTCGGTAACCAAAGCCCAATCAAGGAATAACCCCATAAGCCTAGAAATCAATTTAGGCTCATTAGGCCCAATTAAACTTTAAAGGCCCAATCAATTATATTTGGCCTTTATGGTTATGGTTTTGGGCCTAATTGGATCCAACCAATTAGCCTAAACCAAACTTGGCCCAACCAAGCCCATTAAGCCCAATTATAACTTCACAAGCCCAATTCCAAATTTGGCCCAACTAATTAAATTCCAAAATTCCCAATTTCATAATTTAATTACATAAAGTGTATAGCCATAATTAATCACATAAATCAACATTTCCAAATCATCAATTTATACAACTAATCATGCTTTAACATGTTCAATTCATGTCCAACACAATTGAAACAAAATCAAACCCAAACATGCTTCTAGGTCACGATAATCATAGGGTTTTAAAATCCGATTTCGATTTCAATCCAATTGAATCCTAAATCAATTTATCCCAAGTCTTTCAACTCATCAAATGATCAAAATCAAAATTCGCCATGACCTTAGGGAGCCTTCAACTTTCGGCCAAGCAAAGCAAATTGGGGAAAATTAATCCAATTAATTTTTCATCAAATTGATCACATATAACTCTAAGTTATCCATATACAAGCATATTCAAACAAACAATTTTCCAAAAACATGCTTAAATCAAAAAGCCGTAAATTAAAGTTAAGAACCCTAATTTCATTTTCATGCTTAATCAAGGCTCTGATACCATTGTTGGGTTTTTCTAAGCATCCCAAGATCTTATCAAGCAATGAAAATACATGTGAATATATCAAAGAAATATGACAGAAACATACTTACATTGATCGGATTGCATGCGACGAAACAAAAACCATTGAAGCCTTCAAACTCCAAGCTTTATCAATAGATTTCATGCTCAATGGTGGGTTTTCATATCACCTTGTATAACCCTTTTGAGTGCTAGCTCTTTGTGAATTTTGCAAAAAAAATCACCATCTCCTTCCATGAGTTTTCGGCCATAGAAGAGAATTTAAGAGATGAGAGGAAATGGCCTTGGCCAAATGCATAAGGGAGAGAGAGTGGTGAGAGTTGTGTGTGTGTTTTGTATATCAAATACACAAAATTTGAAAGTCAAATACCATTTATTAAAATAATGATATATGTCTTTCAAGCCATCAAATTCTTTTCAACAACTCACATCTATCATGAATAGTGACATTGTGTCAATCACTCAAAGTGTGACTTACATCACAAGAATGACTAATGATTTGACGTTTGATGTGACTTGTGGGCCCCACTCTATTCGAAATGCGAGCGGCCCCACAAACATTCCCGGGCTCGGATTCGCTAATTCTGAATCAATGAATTCTCCGATGCGACGTAATTAAATCAAATTTAATTAAATAATTATGCCTAGTAAAATTACTATTCACGTCGCTTACGAATTAATTCTAAATTAACTTGCTTGCCCGAATTAAAATCCGATTTTAATTTCGCATCGAAATCCAATTTCGTTTAATATATCGAATATGTTATTTTATCGATTAATTCCAAATTAATCATTTTCTCTCTTTTTAAATAATATTTTATCCCAAATAAAATATCTCCGTAATTAATCCCAGGTTAATTTTCTCTCTCATATAATTAATCCCAGATTAATAAAGTGCGAGTCATATGTCATCGGTGAATCTTCGGGAAGTGACCCATGATATCCCTGGATATATTGGCAGTAAATACGGTCGTCGGACTATCCGAACACGTACGTACCTAGTACTACATTTTTACCGATTTACGAGACAAGGTTGGCTTCTAGCAAAGTGCCATGCCTTCCCAATTCTCTAGAAATATTCTTAAAAGAATATCATAATCTATATCAGACGTAGAGTACAAAGTATATTTGTATTGCGGTCCAGTATCGGATGGTCACGTGCAAGACCTGGGGCTGGGATTGTGTTTACCCCGTACGAAGTACATATCGGATCTCTGGTAACTAGTCTCTATAATCGGATAACTATGACCTTGTTATATTATCCCGATAGCTGCAGCATATAAGAGTACCAGTTCCGTATCGTACGTGATCATCATCTCCACTATGACTGGAGTGATACTTCCGTCTTGACATCACACCCAATACACTACGATTCCCAATATACCCAGAAGAGGCGTACATAGAACCGGTTAAAGCCCTGGATGACCAAAACCAAAGTATATTGATTGTCGCAAGTATTAGCGGTGCAAGTCTCAGGTTAAGACTAAATACACCTACCCTGAAGTGGACTCCCATAGACACATAGACATATTACCAATGGGATTCCGCGGGGTCTATCCAGAGCGAAGCTGTTTTCCGTACGATCGGTAAAACACAACCTCTTATCGCACTTGCATAAGTATCCAATACTTAAATATATGAGAACTATCCCGTTATACTCCCACAACGCGCACAAGTGAAATACTAGTCTATTCCGTATTACCGATGTCCAATCTCGATAATACTACGACCATGGATGTTTAATGATTAAACCTTTGTGGATTGATACTGTTGTTAGTGTTCCTAGAACATGCCAATGATCTAATAAGCATGAAAAACATTGAATAAGAAAATTATAAGTTGCGGAATACTTACAACGAACGAATTTGAGCTTTAAAAAAATTTGTGAAGATGATCTCCAAGATCCAAGCAGAGTGTTGATTTCAACTCTTGAAGATGTTTCTCTATCACCTTTGTTGACTTGCTTAAGTGCTAGCTTTGGATTTGAAGAATAAAATCAAAGAGAGATGGAGAGGGAAGCTCACGCCCAAGGAAGCTTGTCTAGGGTTTTTAATCTTCAACTTGTGTCAAAAGTGTGTAGAGAGTTGCTTTTGGTAAAAACCCTTTTACCTTTTTCACCAAAACTTGGTGGTTGGGTAAATGGTTTTACCAAAACCAATACAAGGTGGTTGGTTGGTTGGTGGCTTGGCATAAATGCCAACTACCACCACCTACCACACATGTGAAGTGGGCCCCACTTATTTCAATTCAAAATTCAAATATTTCTACGAACATTTGCCGCGGCTCGTTTCCGTTTAATCCGATTAAACGAACCTTCGTCGCTAAATAATTAAATCTAATTTAATTAAATAACGATGCCTCGCAAATATATCACAAACGTCGTTAAAGAACTAATTCTAAATTAATTCGTTCGTTCGTATTAAAGTCCGACTTTAATCTCGTAATGAAATCCAATTCATATTAATATATCTGATATATTAATTTTAGCCCATTTGAATAAATTAAATAGAAAAATCAAATTTAACTATTAAATTTATTTTACCGATTAATTCCAAATTAATCGCATTCTATCTCTACTGAACACATTTAATCCCAGATTAAATAAAGCCCAAATTAATCCCAGATTAATTTTCTCTCCCTAAATTAATCCCAGATTAATTTTCTCTCTCTAAATTATCCCAGATTAATTCTAATTTAAGTCAACTGTCATCGGTGAATCTTGGGAAGCGACCCAAGAGATCTCTGGATATGTTGACAGTAAATCCGATTATCGGACTATCCGATAAAGTGAGTACCTCGTACCACGTGCTTATCGATTTACAAGACATGGTTGGCTTCTAGCAAAGCACTGTGCCTACCCAATTCTCTAGAAATATTCTTACTGGAATATATAATCTATGTCAGGCGTAGAATACGTAGTATCTCGTAATACGATCCAGTATCAGATGTCACGTGCTAGGCCTAGGGATGGAATAGTCTCTGCCCCGTACGAAGCACATATCAGATATCAAGCAACTAGTCTCTTTGAATCGGATAATCATGGCCTTGTCACATTATCCCGATGGTTGCAACACAATAGAGAACTAGTTATGAATCACTGCGTGATCATCATCTCCATATGTCTGAAGTGATACTTCCGTCTTGACATCATATCCAATACACTACGATTCTCGATAAACCCAATAGAGGCGTACACAGAACATGTTAAAGCCCTGGACGACCAAAACCAAAGTTTACCGATTATCGCAAGTATTAGCGATGTAAGTCTCAGGTTAAGACCAAATACACCTACCCTGACGCGGACTCCCATAGACACATATACATACTACCAATGGTATTCCGCGGGGTCTATCCAGAGCGAAGTTATTTTCCGTACCATCGGTAAAACACGACCTCCTATCGCACTTGCATAAGTATCCAATACTTAAATATATGAGGACTATGCCGTTATGCCCTCACAACGCGCACAAGTGCAATACTAGTCTATTCCGCATTATCGATGTCCAGTCTTGATAATACTACGACTAGGGATATTTAATGATTAAACCTTTATGGATTGATAATGTCTCATATCATCTCAATCCGGAACTAATCATATGGACTTTTACCATTTATATATCAAAGTAAATAAATTACGAAATGATAAAAGGTAATTTCATTACTACATAGTCAATTTTGTACAAAAACACAATGTCTTTTACAAACAGTGACGCTATGTGTCATAATTGTCTAATAATCTCCCACTTGGCCTATAGCCAGTCACTCAAGTATCTAACACCTGAACTATGTATATGTTTTTCAAACTTTTGCTGTTAAATAGCCTTCATCAGCGGGTCTGAAATGTTGTCATCTGATGCGACCTTCTCGATCTTCACATTGTCACGATGTATGATCTCACGAATCAGATGGAAACGTCGAAGAACATGCTTGGATCGTTGATGAGACCGTGGTTTCTTAGCCTGCGTTATAGCCCCGTTATTGTCACAAAATAATGGAACGGGCTCAGCTGCTAACGGAACTACTCCTAATCCAATTAGGAATTAACGGATCCAAACTGCCTCTTTTGCTACTTCAGCTGCAGTAATATACTCCGCTTCTGTTGTTGAATCGGCAACAGTCTCTTGCTTGGAAGATTTCCAGCTTACTGCTCCGTTGTTCAAACAAAATATGTACCCGGATTGCGACTTAGAGTCGTCTTTATCGGTTTGGAAACTTGCATCGGTATACCCAGTTACCTCAAGTTCTCCATCTCCATAAATTAAGAAAGCATCATTAGTTCGTCTAAGATACTTAAGGATGTTCTTAACCGCCATCCAGTGACCATCACTTGGATCGGCCTGATAGCGACTACACATGCTCAAAGCATACGAGACATCAGGTCATGTACATATCACGGCATACATGATCGATCCGACTGCAGAGGCGAACGGTATCTGACTCATACTGTTTCTCTCATCTTGAGTTTTAGGACACATGTCCTTAGATAGAGAGATGCCATGTGACACTGGTAACAGTCCCCTCTTGGACTGATCCATGTTGAATCTTTTCAACACTTTGTCAATGTACGTGCTCTGGGAGAGTCCAAGCAGCTTTCTAGATCTATCCCTATAGACCTTTATTCCTAGAATAAAGGCTGCTTCTCCCAGATCTTTCATGGAGAATTTTAATGAAAGCCAAGCTTTCACCGATGTTAGCATGGGAATGTCATTGCCCATAAGCAATACATCGTCAACATAAAGGACAATGAATGTCAGTGCGCTCCCACTAACCTTCTTATATACACAAGGATTATCCTCATTTTGAATGAAATCATATTCTTTTATGATCTCATCAAAATGTTGGTTCCATGACCGCGATGCTTGCTTCAGTCCATAGATGGATCGATTTAACTTACAAACCTTGTTTGCAAGTCTAGGCACGATAAAATCGTCAGGCTGTTGCATATAAACATCCTCCAAAAGGTTTCCGTTAAGGAAAGTGGTTTTAACGTCCATCTGCCGTATCTCGTAATCGAAATATGCAGCAATAGCAAGCATTATCCGAATGGATGTAATCATGGCAATGGGTGAGAAAGTTTCATCGTAATCGACACCATGTCGTTGACGATACCCCTTCGCTACAAGCCTAGCTTTGTACGTTTGTACGTTGCCTTCCATGTCGATCTTCTTCTTGAAGATCCATTTGCATCCAATAGGCTTTACGTCTTCTGGTGCATCAACCAGTGTCCAAACTTGGTTGGTGTACATGGAATCCATTTCGGACTTCATAGCCTCTTGCCATAAAGTGGAATCGATATCTTGTATCACATCCTCATACGTATCTGGTTCGTCGTCCTCAATGAGATTAATATCTACATGAGGTGAGATCAGAAACTCATACCTCTCAGGTTGGTTCTTGACTCTCTCCGACCTACGCGGTCCTTGCGTAATAGAAGATTGTGGTACAGACTCATCCCGGATGGACTGTTCTTGTTCCGTTGAGGATTCTATGCCAGGAATAGTATCACTCCGATTTTCATCGAGTCCTCTCTCTTTCCTCCCACTAACCACTGTATTTAGGAATTCCTTCTCAAGGAAAACCGCATGTAGAGCAACAAATACTTTGTTCTCTCGTGGGTGATAGAAGTAATATCCTTTGGTTTCCCTAGGATATCCTACGAATAGGCATTTATCCGATTTGAGCTCAAGTTTGGTACCTTCCAAACGTTTGACGTATGCCCAGCATCCCCAAATCTTTAGGAATGAGAAAAGTTTCTTCTTGTCCATATCTCATATGGTGTCTGTTGTACAGACTTTGACGGAACCTTATTCAAAATAAGAATGGCACTGCTTAATGCATATCTCCAGAAGGAAATAGGTAGCTCAATGCGACTCATCATAGACTTACCATGTCCAACAGAGTCGGTTTCTCCGTTCGGATACACCGTTTAATTGCGGTGTTTCAGAAGGTGTCCAGTGTGAAAGAATACCGTATTCTTTCAAGTAATCTAGAAACTCATTGCTCAAGTATTCACCACCACGGTCCGACCGTAATGTCTTTATACTCTTGTCGGTATGTTTTTCAACTTCGTATCGAAACTTTTTGAATTTCTCAAAAGTTTCCGACTTGTGTCTCATAAGATACACATAACCATAACACGATGCATCATTCGTAAAGGTTACGAAGTATTCGAATCCACCTCTAGCCTGGCTAGACATGGGCCCACAAATGTCACTATGAATGAGGGCTAACAGTTCGGTGGCGCGTACACATTTACCGCTAAAAGGTGATTTAGGCATTTTGCCTAATAAACAAGATTCGCAGATGTCATATGAATTTGGATCAAATCCATCCAAGTACCTACTCTTCGAAAGTGTGGATATGCGAGTCTTGTTAATGTGTCCCAGACGACAGTGTCACATATAAGTTTCATCTTTATTACTTAGTTTGATCTTTTTGTTTGTTACATTATATGTTTGAGATTGATTTATATTCAAAATATAAAGACCATTATTAGCATCAGCTGAACATATCTCAAAATCATATTTATAAACAAAACACCCAGTGTTTCGGAATACAAAAGTGTACCCGCATTGGGTCAAACAAGATACAGAGATAATGTTCCTAGTCAAACTAGGTACATAATAACAGTCTGAAAGTTTAAGTACATGCCCCGAAGGCAGTTCTAAAACAAAAGTGCCAACGGCCAAAACGACGACTGGTGCCCCATTTCTAACGCGTAGATCAATCTCCCCTGAGGTCAGTCTCCTGCTAATCTGTAGATCCTGCACATCAGTACATATGTGAGTACCATAACCAGAATCAAAAATCCAATTTTTAAAACTAGAAGTAGCCATGTTTATTTCAATAACAAACATACCTGAAGCCGGTGCCTTGCCCGCTTTAATCTCCTTCTGAAGCGCCTTGTACTCGCGGCACTCACGCTTCCAGTGACACCGCTTGCCGCATTGTAGGCAAACATCCTGAGATTTGCCCTTTGGCTTCCCAGAAGCCTTTGACGATTTGGCCTTGCCCCTTTTGTTATGCTTTTTCTTTTGCACACCTCCAGTTGCCTTGGGCCCAGCCCTAGGTGCATGAGATGTCGATGCAAAGTACGTCTCGCGCTTGTTGCCCTTTTGAAGCTCATTCTCAGCCTCTTTGAGAGTTGACAGTAACTCTACAAGAGTATCACTATTGTTTATCAAATTATAATTTATGATGAACTATCTCTAGGAATCGGGGAGAGATTGCAGGATCATATCCATAGTAATCTCAGCCTCAAAGACTATCCCCATGTTGGCTAGCTCATCAATGTCAGCAATCATATGTGCCACGTGGGACTGAACAGACATGCCTTCTGTCATGCGTAAGCGAAAGAGCTTCTTCACTAACCCGTACCTCTGCATCCTCTTGTTAGAGCGATGCAGATCTTGCAACCTCGCTAACATATTATAAGGATCCAAGTCCCTATTTTGTCTACGAAAATGCTGAGTCATCGAAGCAAGCATAATGGACTGAGTTGTGTCACAATCATCGCTATGAGTCTTCCAAAGCTCCAGCTCAAGTGTCTCATTCGGTCCGGGCTTAGGCCCAAGAGGTCCTCTGTAAAGTATACAATAGCCTATCTGAACCTAGGACAATCCTAAGGTTCATTTCCCAATCTGCAAAGTTCGTGCCCTTAAAGACATTTTCTCCCATGATAATGTCGCGGACATTTCCCTTTTCTGTCATCTTGACTACGATAGTCCAACTATCTAGTCAACGATAATGGGTACAGTCTAACTGTTACATAGAAAAATAACAATATATTAGTCCAACTAATAAAGTAATTTTGACGAAATTATTTGAAAGCGCGTAAAGCTAAGTATCTGAATGAAATTACAAATTCAATACTAGCCTCCCACTATTTTTCGGTGAGCCTCTAACCCTCTGTCGAGTACTCGGGAAACATAGTTTCCTAGTGGGCTAGGATCCCGTTAAATAACACACAACCTTGACTTTGGCCAACAAGCTGTATGAAACTTAACTAGGTAGATCTCGAAGATCAATTGGATCTCATCCAATTCCTAGATTCGGTAGGTGGACATCCAAGTCCGAAACATATATACAATATATATGCCAAAATATCCAATATATTTTCCTAACCTTTTTCCTCTGAATCAACTAAGCATTGGCTTTGGCATAACAAGCTTAATGATTCCAGTTAAGCGGGACCCATTGACATGGAAAGCTTCGTAATCAATGTCGATGGACAAGAAGTGATCTTGACTTTGGCCAACAAATCACAACTTGGACAAGACACCGATGTAGAACAAAACTTTCATGATTCAAACACATCCGTAATTAACAAAGGTCTTGACTTTGGCCAACAAACCAATGCCAACTTTGGATCTTGAGTAAGATTCACCCAACGGAAGGAAAAACGCTTAATATGTTTTTAAGGGTTTTCGCGTAAATTGGCATCCAATTTATTATCTTTGATTAGGTCTCATCATACACCCTAAGTAAGCATCTTCTAAAACATCATAAGGCGCAAAAGTAAATTAATAACGATATGTGGATGGAATATTTAAACAGATTGTTCCTAGAACAAATCGCTCTCTTTCCTCTCCCCGACTAGAACTATTCTAACTCCTACCCAATTACAAAATACAATAAAGAAACCTCATTTACATTGAGGGGAATAGGTGAGAAGAGAATTACAAGGAGTAAATAGATTAAAGGCTAGACACGCAGGCCCAATTTAATAAATTCTAAATTTATTACAATTTCCAAAATTGCCCTTCTAATATCCATCTGATATACATTATTCATACAACACATTTATGCATTCAAACAAAACATGTTGTTATTCAATCAATCTAATCCAATTAATTAATCTTTGATTAATGACCATCCAATGTTCAAACAATGATTTGATTTGCTCGAGTCCAACTCGTTAAGAATAAATACTTTTAAGTACTTATTCTTGAAGTATATCAAACTACAACTTAAATCCAATTTATTTGTATTCAATACTAAATCTAATTTAATTCCAAAATAAATATTTACACTTATATATTTGCCTTAAAGACTTGGATTCCAAATCCAATCTTGATGGGTCTCAAAGGCCCAATAACATCCAATGTCATTTTAATTAAAGTCCAATGGGCTTTTAATTGATTCTTAAGGCATGGGCTTTGGCCATAATGGATCAAACCCAAAATGCCAAGGCCTAATAGGAATCACCCTATTGCCATCAAATCAATTTAGGCCTATTAGGCCCAATTAAATTCTTTAAAGGGCCAAGTGATGTATTTGGACTTCATGCAATTGGTTTTGGGCCCAATTGGATCCAATCCAAAAGTCCAAAACCAAACTTGGTCAAACCAAGCCCATTAAGCCCAAATACACACTTTTAGCCCAATAAACTTTAAAGGCCAATTATTACAATTTTAATATTCCAAATATTATAATTATTATAATTAAAGTGTATTAGTCATGATTAATTAATTAAACTCAATATTTCCAAAATACCAATTAACTTAATTAATCATGCTTAATCCAACAATTCATGCTTAACACAAATTGAGGCCAAAAAACATCATTTCATGCTTAACATAAATTGAAGCCTAAATACATCATTTCATGCTCAACATGCTCTTTGATTTTAACATACACAATATTGACTTTGATTCTAATACAATCAAACCAACAATCAACATTTAAACATGCATTTAAACACATCATTTTATGTTACAAAAATAAAAAAAACTGCACTATGGACTGCCTTCATATTCGGCCATGCTAAGCTTTTTTTAATTTTTAATTCATTCAATTTATTTCAAATGTAATCATGCATAAATCTAAGTTATCATATTCTAAACATGCTCAAAGCATCAATTTGAAAAAATCATGTTCAAAACACAAAAGCCCCAAATTTTATGCTCAAGAACCCTAAAAGGTTTCATGCTTAAAATTGGCGCTGATACCATTGTTAGTGTTCCTAGAACATGCCAAGGATCTAATAAGCATGAAAAACATTGAATAAGAACATTATAAGTTGCGGAATACTTACAACGAACGGATTTGAGCTTTAAAAAAATTTGTGAAAATGATCTCCAAGATCCAAGCAAAGTGTTGATTCCAACTCTTGAAGATGTTTCCCTATCACCTTTGTTGACTTGCTTAAGTGCTAGCTTTTGATTTGAAGAACAAAATCAAAGAGAGATGGAGAGGGAAGCTCACGCCCAAGGAGGCTTGTCTAGGGTTTTTAATTTTCAACTTGTGTCAAAAGTGTGTAGAGAGTTGCTTTTGGTAAAACCCTTTTACCCTTTTCACCAAAACTTGGTGGTTGGGTAAATGGTTTTACCAAAACCAATACAAGGTGGTTGGTTGGTTGGTAGCTTGGCATAAATGCCAACTACCACCACCTACCACACATGTGAAGTGGGCCCCACTTATTTGAATTCAAAATTCAAATATTTCTATGAACATTTGCCGCGACTCGGTTCCGTTTAATCCGATTAAATGAACCTTTGTCGCTAAATAATTAAATCTAATTTAATTAAATAACGATGCCTCGCAAATATATCACGAATATCGTTAAAGAACTAATTCTAAATTAATTCGTTCGTTCGTATTAAAGTCCGACTTTAATCTCGTAATGAAATCCAATTCATATTAATATAGCTGATATATTAATTTTAGCCCATTTGAATAAATTAAATAGAAAAATCAAATTTAACTATTAAATTTATTTTACCGATTAATTCCAAATTAATCTTGTTCTATCTCTACTGAACACATTTAATCCCAGATTAAATAAAGCCCAAATTAATCCTAGATTAATTTTCTCTCCCTAAATTAATCCCAGATTAATTTTCTCTCTCTAAATTAATCTCAAATTAATTCTAATTTAAGTCAACTGTCATCGGTGAATCTTTGGGAAGCGACCCAAGGGATCTCTGGATATGTTGGAAGTAAATCCGGTTATCGGACTATCCGATAAAGTGAGTACCTCATACCACGTGCTTACCGATTTACAAGACATGGTTGGCTTCTAGCAAAGCATCGGGCCTACCCAATTCTCCAGAAATATCTTACTGGAATATATAATCTATGTCAGGCGTAGAATACGTAGTATCTCGTAATACGATCCAGTATCAGATGTCACGTGCTAGGCATGGGGCTGGAATAGTGTCTGCTCCGTACGAAGCACATATCGGATATCAAGCAACTAGTCTCTTTGAATCGGATAATCATGACCTTGTCACATTATCCCGATGGTTGCAACACAATAGAGAACTAGTTATGAATCCCTGCGTGATCATCATCGCCATATGTCTGAAGTGATACTTCCATCTTGACATCACATCCAATACACTACGATTATCGATAAACCCAATAGAGGCATACACAGAACCTGTTAAAGCCCTGGACGACCAAAACCAAAGTTTACCGATTGTCGCAAGTATTAGCGATGTAAGTCTCAAGTTAAGACCAAATACACATACCCTGACGCGGACTCCCATAGACACATATACATACTACCAATGGGATTCCGCGGGGTCTATCCAGAGCGAAGTTGTTTTCCATACCATCGGTAAAACACGACCTCCTATCGCACTTGCATAAGTATCCAATACTTAAATATATGAGGACTATGCCGTTATGCCCTCACAACGAGCCAAGTGCAATACTAGTCTATTCCGCATTATCGATGTCCAGTCTCGATAATACTACGACTAGGGATATTTAATGATTAAACCTTTATTGATTGATACTGTCTCATATCATCTCAATCCGGAACTAATCATATGGACTTTTACCATTTATATATCAAAGTAAATAAATTACGAAATGATAAAAGGCAATTTCATTACTACATAGTCAATTTTGTACAAAAACACAATGTCTTTTACAAACAGTGACGCTATCGGTCATAATTGTCTGACAATTGTCTCATATCATCTCAATCCGGAACTAATCATCTAGACTTTCTATCATTTATATATCTTGGTAATCCAATTACAATTGATAAAAGAGCAATATATCTTGGTAATCCAATTACAAATGATAAAAGAGCAATTTTCTTTGTCACATAGTTAATTTGTACAACAACACCATGATCTGTACAAATTGTGATGTTTTGGGTCATAATTGTCCAACATATATACTAAATATTGATCTTCATGATCGGGCAATAATTTGGCTATGCATAAAATAAATCTATGCCTAATCTCCGAATGCTTTCAAAGAGGATTGTCTGCATATTGGACATGAGGATTCAAAAAATAGGCAGCCACGTGGAATTGGCGGTGCAACTGGGACCAGATCTACTTGTGTGTACCAACCTCGTTTCCCAAATTTGTTGTTATCTCATTATTTTCTCTATCTATGGCACCATATATAAATCCCATATAAGGAAAGTTTTCGCTATCTGTCATTTTCAACACATGAACTAGAGGTTTGATGGTTTTCATTGCATAAGCAACACAAGTCCAAAACCTATCACTCAAAATTATTTTTTTCACATATTTCCCTTTTGAGTTATTTGAGAAACTAATGTCATTCCACTCTTTTGAAGTAAAAATTTGCTCCAAGGATTGTTTCAGACCATACATACTTTGTAATGTTAAGAATGTAGTTGCAAACCTTGTCGGAGTGGGGTGAACTAAAACTTTCTTTGTGAAACTTCTCATTAAAGCCAACATAGTTCCATGATTATAGATTAAATTACTAACCTGTTAAATGGCAGTAACAATTATAAATTTATGATGTGAAATAATAAGATATGTCATAAATTATATAATTTTACCTTTTGGCTTTTAACAATGTATTTTTATCTTGAGGTAGCTTTCTAATACCTTCAAGCATTAAATCAATACAAAGGGTCGCACACGACGTACACCACAATCGTTTCCTCTTTTCCATTAAAAGTTCACCTACTTTTTTATAGTTTGATGCATTATTTGTAATCACTTGAATCACAATGTCTTCTCATACTTCTTCAACAACATCATCAAGCAGGTTGAACAATAAGTTTGCATCCTTGACTACATCACTAACATCCACAGATTTAAGAAAAATAGTCCCAAAGGGATTGTTCACAATGAATTTCAAAAATTTTCTTCCTCTCATATCCTTCCACTCATCTGACATAATGCTCACCCCTGATTGTCTCCATGTTTTCTTCACTTCAACAATAATTGCTCTTCTATTTTCTAATTCCTTGTTCAGTATAGTTGTTGATAACTTATATGGTGTTGGTGGTTTTAGACCACTGCCAAAATTTCTAATTGATCGCACCATATTGGCAAATGATAGACTATTAGCAACAATAAAAGCAATGCTATTCTCATTTAAAAAAAAAAACTACCAATATCTTGTGTTTTCTGATCACGAAGATCTTGAACACTTCCTTATGAATGGTTTACCAGATTTTCCTCTAATTCTCCTCCTTCAGTATTAACCATAAATCTATCCATTGGCCCACTAACTATTCTTTGGGATATACTATTTGAACTAGACATCTTCATCAATTCTTTCTTCTTGATAAAGTTATGCAACCTTTTTGTATCTTGTTTTTTCTTCATAAATTCTTTAATCTCGGATTGTACTTCTAGAGGAACCATTGTACGTGGCACGATATTACCCTTAATATCTGTAAGATTTTCTTTCATTCTGTATACTCTCCCTTTGATTTTCCTAGTACAAAAATGACATTCAATATATTTATATCCTCTCTTTCCATCTTCCGCAGTAACGTCAAGCCCGTACTTCCAAGTTGAATCTGTTCGAGTCAACATCTTACTGAAAAAATTTACATCCAATCAGTTCTATCAGGTAACAAAATAAATAAATAATAAATATACCTCATTAACTCATTGTTTCAATGTTTCTCATCAATATCCTAATACTGAAATCACTGTAACTCACTTTTCTCTCACTCACTACTTCTGATTTTCTCTCCAGCCCATCCATTTCAATTTCCCACAAAACAAACAAGAAACGTAGCAACAAGAAACCCGCAAGATGATTTTGATTTCCCACTAAACAGAAAAGAAACGTAATAACCGAGTCACCATAACTCATTTTTCTCTCACCATAACTCATTATTTTCTCACTCACTACTTCTGATTTTCATCACAACTCATTGCTTCTCATCAAAAACCCTAATACCAAACATACCAGGACTACTCAATTTTGAATATATACATACACGAAAGGGGAAATTTAAACTATGGAAAGAAATTTACCTTCGTGATAAGAAGATAGAGCTTCGTGACAAGGGAGAGAGAGCTTCAAGAGAGACGACGTGTCTAAGAAGCGGCGAGAGATTGAGATGAGAGAAAGCAGGTGAACGTCATTTTTCTTAAACCATGGAAAGAGAGTTACTTGTCTTTTTTTTATATTGACCCCAAAATGATGATGTTTTGGAGCCCCCAAAACGTCATCATTTTGAAGGCAAAAATAAAAAATAAAAACACATCACGCGCAATGACGCGGTCAAACTAAAGAAATCGTAAAAAGTGGCCCCCTCAATGCACCGTCGTTGAGAGGCGCCTTTTTTAAAAATTACATTGCAAAGAGTTATATTGCGGAGGAAGCCTTGGAATTTTTTACATAATACATGTCAAACATGCATACAATTGGGATTTCACATGGACATGTACAAAAAAATTTCCGTTGAGAGGTCGTTAGATGGTGAAGAGTTGGTGTAGGTTGATAATGCATAACTAGATCACGCACACTTATATGTCTTGCATAACAGAAGAAATTGATCCATTCATAGGGTATTTAACTTTGTAACTCGAATTTTTCTAGTTAATTTTTCTTAATTATTCAAACTAAAATATGTTTGTGTTGTTTTTCTAGTAGTGAGCACATATAATAACTAAGAGATTTACATCCTAGTTATTATAACGATGAAAAGTGGTTACAAGATGAACACAACTGTACATTTCCATATTGGATAAAGAATAAAGTTTATGATTTGAATTTTTTGATTTCTAAGTAAATTTTAAAAATTCAATCTTTTTTATTGTATACAACTAAACAAAATATACATGACATACTTATGATTAGGTATATTAATTGATAGATACTAGTGAGATTGTCTCAGAAACATTGTGGTGGTTGTCACAAGGGCCTCATCTATTTGTTTATAAACACTCGTGCTATGACATAAATATTTTTCACTTTCTTGCATGAGAATATGACTCAAATCGAGTATCTCAAAATAGTGGAGTTACTTAGTTGCTGAAGCCATGCAAGTTGGGATCTTGTAACTTTTGATATGATTTTTATGGAGTAGAAGAGATTTGGGATCTTGACTACCATGTGTTTAGGATCTCGGTGATGAAGTGTTGGGTTAAAAATAAGGGTGGTGTGAAGAAGGATCGAACAAGATTTACATTAGTGGACTTAAAAAGATGAGGCGACAAATCTGATCCTTTCATATTGGCTTCTTAAGGCGAACATGTTTTCTTTGTAACTGATCCAAGTGATGTAAAATGTTCAGTAGTATATCATGTCTAGTAGATGATTTACCAATCAAACCAGTAAGGTTGAGGTAGATAATGTGATGGAAGTCCTTCCAATCATTCAAGAACTTCCAAGAACAAATTTATTAAATGTTGCCCATTATGATAATGTGATGTATGCACAAGATAGTAATGAGGGTTTTTAGATTGCCTCATGATTTTACTTTCCTATTACACAGCAGTAAATGATTTTTTCTTTTTAATTTATATAATTGTTCATTAATTTTGATGTGCTACTATGACATGTTTTATTACACATAACCATAACAAATTTATTAAATGTTGCCCATTATGATAATGTGATGTATGCACAAGATTGTAATCAATCAAAATCATTGAACCATTTGTTTAGTTTTAGTAAAGTAAGTATAGTTCTATGAATTAATAGGATAAATAATAAGTTTTTATGGATTTGACATCCGACTCTTTTATCACTATATTATTTGAGCGATACGTGTGTTTGCATGCTATAAAAAATCACGAACATCGTCCACGTATAATCATACTATGAAATTATGATAACGAAATCTAAATTGTAAGATTTAGAGAAGTTTTATCTACGGAGATTGGGTTTTAAGGGGGACAATTCGTGACCCATCCAACCTTTTCTGAGAGTTACTTATGGACTACTATTCAGAAATTACAATTATTTTTTAATTATGAAAAACAACATTTTAGTTTGTGTTTCAAAAATGACATATGAATCGAATCCTATTGTTGCGCAAACCCCTGTTGCACTTGTCCTTGTGAACGATGCTGAAAAACTAGGAAAGAAAAACCAGTGGATTATATTTCAAAAGGTGGCAGTAAAGATGTTTTATATAACCACATAAGATTCTTGACATGATTTTCATTCTCTTAAAGAAGATGAGTATGATGACCAAGTTATGAATGTTGCTGATTCTTGGAAACATTCTAAGTTCCTATTCCCAAATTATGTCATGAATGGTCTGACGAATTCATTGTACAAAATTTACTCTACAAAGAAAACAATTAAGGATTATTGGAGTCTTTAAACCGTAAACATAAAACTGAGGATGTCAGGTCTAAAAATTTTATGATCCATTGGTTCCTATATTATAAAATTGTGAACTCCAAAAGAATCATCATTCAAGTGCAAGAGATCTAAATGATCTTACATGAATTTTATTTTGAGGGCATAGTGTTTAGTGGAATTTTATAAGTAACTACTGTTATTGAAAAGCTACCATAGACATCGCAAAAATTACCTTCAAATAAATAAAAGGATATTGATATTGAAGAAGTCATTCAAAGTGTATACTTGTCAATATGAACTAATGAATTCTGTAAGTACATCTTCACAATAATGAAGGTATTGGGTAACTACATCAAGTTATCACGCTATATCTAATATTTTACCAGAGCGACCTAAGTTCCGATCACTTATTCCCTCACAATAATGATGGCATTGAGCATAAGTAATAAGAACTCATTCATCTCCGTATTGATAAGATGAACCATTCAATAATTCTCCAACATTATTAATATTATTACTTAAAATTAAATAATTATCTAATCACGGGAGATTTATGAAAATCAAGTCATTAACATGCTTGAGTCAAAATAAAAATTTTAATTTAAAACATGTAACTTTGAATTGAAAAGAACAACAAGTTCCGATGACATAAGGTTCAATCATGTTAAGATAATCTGTAGTACGCCAATAAAGTCTTAGGGTTGGTGCTCAGAGTGCCAATCCGGATCATATTTATGTACGATTCAGAAATACATGCAGTTCTATTTTCCATAATATTACTAATTTAATGGTAGCACCCTTATCTTTTATAAACTTATTCGATCTAATTACGATTAGATAGCTTATTACGATTAGATCAAAACTGAATCTGGTTCAGTGATACGTGTTTATTAGATAAAGACCCTAGGATTTACAATATAGTGTGCAATTACAATATAGTATGTAATTGAAATTGGGAAGCGCACTATAAGATGTATATCCTTAAAAACATTCGTGGCCAAGATTTACTAAAACGGGTCGGTTACTAAAATCCGCTGAGACCAGTACATGTCATATATCGTGACTTGGCCCGATGGTTTATCCTAGAGAACCATGAGTCTCAGGAGACTCGTATAGATATGTAGGTGTTTATTTGATAAGACACTGAACGACTCACTGAAGATTTCCTAATAGATAGTACACCAACGTCAATAGGAATCTTCTCGAGTTGAATGAGCATAGTGGTCATTTGACTTGAGATACCACAGTGGGATATATGAGTTATCCACCACACTTTGATGGCAGTCACGTCAATGATCTATTCATGATCAGACCTCTACCTGTTCATTGGGTGTGGACTGATGCTCATGATATCCAGTGCATATCAAAACAAGATCCACCAGTCCTGTGTACATGGCATAGACATCCTCACGTGTTGGCATGTGTGAAGTGTATTTTAGAATTAATTAGTGTAATCAATTTCTAATTTAATCAATTATTGATGAGTTGCTATTCTAGAGTGTTATGACCACTCTTATGACATCTAGAATTTTTCTTGGGTTGTTCATTTTTGGTGACTTTAATTGTTATTTTGATTAATTGAATTAATCTCTAAATTTTGTATTTAAAGCATGAAAAAGGAAATTTTTAGTTCTGGATCAGATCTTCCCAAACTGAAAATTTTTTTTGTGATTTTGATGTCATATAAATGTAATGGATGTATTTTAGGAGTTGGAACAATTTTCGAAAAGTGTTTCTGAGTTGAAACAAGCGAAAACGGCAAAAAAAGGGTGTTATCAGGTGACTTTTGAGTCAACCGGGTGACAGTTATCCAAACAGTGAATTTGTCATTGTTCAGATTGCCCATGAACTGCCCTGAAACTATTGGGGTGACTTGGGCAGTTTCCATAAGTGTCGGGTGGTTGATTTCGTCAAAGACGTGTTTTGCATCATTTTGTAGAAAAATGATTTTCGTAAAAGTCTCGCAAAGTTTCATCATTATTTATGTCACTATTTGATATTGAATAAATAGGTTTAGGTGAAATATGAATAAATTATTCATATTAGATATTAAATAATTTATTCGGTAATTTGAAAACGTTTTAAATTACGATTCACCCGAACCGCGTTTTCGCTGCTCTCATCGCCCAAAACCCTAACAAAAATGGTATCAGAGAGGGTGATGCTTTATCCATTACATTATTCATGCTTGATATTTGATATATAATCCAATTTTAATATTTTCACATGTTTGGAATCTATATATGTTTCTTTACTTTTCTGTTCTACACTAACGGAAATGTAACTGAAATTTAATAGTTAAATTGTGTTATGTTTTCTTAGCTAGAATTGAAATGTTTAGAAAATGAATTAGATTAAAATTCTGCATTAGATGTAGAGTATAGCTTCCATAGAAAAATCTCTGTTTTTAAATATGGTTGTAAAGTAACGTGCATTGGATATATGTTTCTTGGTCCGTCTTGTCAGTACGGTTTATAGGTATCTTTCTATAACTGCATTCGAGATCATGCCAAAGTTATGAGGGTGTAGGTTATAGAATTATTATCCATATCGGTTGTATTGATACTAGACAAATTCAAGTGAAAGTGGAAATCCTGAACGTGCAAAGCTGTCACGACTACACCGGTAGCTTGAGTTTGTGATTGTGACAAGTGTAGCCTTGATATGCCTCCCTGTGAACGTGCCAAAACTGTCACAGTGAGAAACAGTCAGGACCAAAACCAGGAGTCACTGGTGAGTGATTGACAAAGTGTTGTCTACCTAATGAATATACGTAGGCTAGATCGTGCCAAAGCTGTGAATCGAAATATATTCATAGGATCCTACTCTGAATATGGAATTGTTGGGTTTCTAGGTTTATTCCCAAGATCAAAATAAGCATAGAAATGTGAATGAATAATAATGAAGAGTGGTGGAATCACACTTACATTGATCGGTTTATGGATGTGTCAAATGCCCACAAATCCCTTCAAGATTCGGCCAAGGTATCCTTCAAGTTATGGTGTCCAAGCTCCAAGCTTTTAATTGTTTCCAAGCTCTTGAATAGGTTTCCCTAACACCTTGTTATGATCCTTGATGAGTGTTAGCCCTTTGTGAATTTTTGCAATAAAAATCCTTCAATTTCTTCCTTCAATATTTGGTGATGAAGAAGAAAATGAGAGAGGAAATTTCTTAGCTTGTTTCGGCCAAGGGAGAGAGAATACCAAACTTGTGTAATTGTTTCAAAAACAAATTAAAAGATATACCAAAAGTTGATTTGGTAAAAGTCTTTCATGTTTTGACTTTGGAGTGTAATTCAAGTCTCTACCAACTCCACCAAAACACATCAACCAAAAGCAACTAAAGGTGACATGTGATGTGACACTTGATGTGACATGTGGGCCCCACTCGATTCTGAATGCGAGTGGGCCCGCAAACACTTCTGGGCTCGGGTTCATTAATTCCAAATTAACGAACTTCCGTCGCGACGTAATTAAATCGAATTTAATTAAATAATTATGCCTAGCAAAATTACTATTCACGTCGCTTACGAATTAATTCTAAATTAACTCATTTGCTCGAATTAAAATCTAATTTTAATTCTGCGTCGAAATCTAATTTCGTTTAATATATCGAATATATTATTTAATCGATTAATTCCAAATTAATCTTTCTCTCTCTTCAAATAGTACTTTATCCAAGATAAAGTCTCTCCGCAATTAATCCCAGATTAATTAAGCTCGAATCATACGTCATCGGTGAATCTTCGGGAAGCGACCCGAGAGATCCATGGATATGTTGGCAGTAAATTCGGTCGTCGGACTATCCGAACACGTACGTACCCTGTACTACGTTTTTACTGATTTATGAGATAAGGTTTTGGCTTCTAGCAATGCGCCATGCCTACCCAATTCTCCAGAAATATTCTTAATGGAACATAGATCTATATCAGGCGTAGTATACCGTAGCATTGCGTATTGCGATCCAGTATCTGATGTTCACATACAAGGCCTGGGGCTGGGATAGTGTCTGCCCCGTATGAAGCACATATCAGATATCAAGCAACTAGTCTCTTTGAATCGGATAATCCTGACCTTGTCATATTATCCCGATGGTTGCAACACAATAGAGAACCAGTTCTGAATCCCTGCGTGATCATAATCTCCATATGTCTGAAGTGATACTTCCGTCTTGACATCACATCCAATACACTAAGATTCTCAATAAACCCAGAAGAGGCGTACGCATAACCTGTTAAAGTCCTGAATGACCAAAACCAAAGCGTATCGATTGTCGCAAGTACTAGCGATGCAAGTCTCAGGTTAAGACCAAATACACCTACCCTGCTGCAGACTCCCATAGACACATATACATACTACCAATGGGATTCCGCGGGGTCTATCCAGAGCGAAGCTGTTTTCCGTACCATCAGTAAAACACAACCTCCTATCGCACTTGCATAAGTATCCAATACTTAAATATATGAGAACTATGTCTTTATGCCCTCACAACGCGCACAAGTGCAATACTAGTCTATTCCGTATTATCGATGTCCAATCTCGATAATACTACGACTATGGATATTTAATGATTAAACCTTTATGGATTGATACTGTCTCATATCATCTCAACCCGGAACTAATCATAAGGACTTCTACCATTTATATATCAAAGTAAATAAACACAAAACGGTAAAAGATAATTTCTTTACTACATAGTTAATTTTGTACAAAAACACAATGTCTTTTACAAACAGTGACGCTATGGGTCATAACTGTCCAAAAAGAATTCGATTTAATTATTGAATTCTCATTATCCGTTGGGGATTACGGCATTACGTAAAGTAGTGGGGGACACTGTTTGGTTAAAAATCCATAACCTAAGCAGTGTGTAATTTTATGAAATTTACTGCTTCGTTTTTCCTTTCATTCTATATTGTTTATAGATTTATACTTCTAATCCACTACATTTATATTTCTTGAATGTATATTTTCTGATTTTATTTATGGTTACGTAGTTCTAGAATATGTTCTAGAAAGACAATAGATTTAGATATTTTTAAATTAGTTGAAACCATCGGGAACTATTGTTCTGATTTTCTTGAAAATCAAGATGGTTTGTGACTTAGTTACTAAGTCACGATTAAGTAATCTAAATAGGATATCTGTTTAAGGATATAATTATCTAGAAAGGACAGTTTCTTGTACAATAAGATTGACATGAATTAGTTTATGTCTCGAGATTCTTGACTGGTATTAAGAAAAACCCTTTAGTATTTGTTTGTGTTATAATGACGTTTCTTGGCTTTTAGTGACTTTTAGAAGTCACGTGTCTAAAATAGTTTGCTAATCAATTATTTGCAATTGTTGTGAATAATTGAACATAAATTATAAGCTAAAGAAGTGAGATTAGCATAGTTACGTATAGAGAATATTGATTTTCACAATATGAAAACTATAGGTATCGGATACTGGATCTCCTGTCTAGTTATTTAAAAAAAAATATTTAGTAACTGTTTTGATATTTGATATTATAACTTGTGATTATTGGATAGTTACTTATTCTGTATAAACAGTTGTTACATATTTTTAGATGACTAGTACTGTCATTAATGAAAAGATAAACATTAAGAAAATATTCGGTTAACTAAATAACTTAGAATAATGCTTTGTGAGATTTATCATAAAAGTATTAGATGCTTATTTCGTATGGTAAAAGATGGTCTGATATGAGATCACACTAAATATCCTTATCTATTTAATGAATATTGTATTTAGGTTGTGATTACATCTCATTTAATCGATGACGATCATTGGACCACCAATTTATTAAACTAATGGATGTGTATAGTTTAATGAATTAGACATTGCCTTGTATAGTTTTCTTTACTCAGTAACTTAGTTAATAAATTGTCATGACTTTATTATGTGTTTCTAATAGAGAACATGTTGAACGTATTGAATTATTTGAGAACTTTCAATATGGTTCTAATGAAACGCGGATAGAATATCTTGAATGGTTCAAAGATATTCTATTTGAAGTGTTGAAAACTATAAAATTCATCGTGAGTCTATATTTGATATGATCAAACACATGAATATAAGGCAATTAGTTCTAAAGTTATTTAATGAATGTGATTCTTACTCGATATTAAACTTCCGCGATTCCATTTTGATGGAATTGTTCAGTGAGAGTAATTGAATCTTATATGATTTGATTTGTTGATATTGAGTGTTACTGAATTATTTTTCAATACTCTTGTGGTTATGCTCCAATAACACTAATTCATCTCTTTAATTATTGTTCCATTTGTTCCTACAGTTACATATATGAAATGTACAGTGGAAAACTCGAATCTTGAAAAGTTTGAGATTTGAAAATTTTCTTTTGTATAATTGTTATATAATTGAAAAAACTTGCCCATCGGAGGTACGAGTGAGAGGTTTATCATTTATTCTATTTAATGGAATATTGTATTCTATTTGATATAATATCTTTTCTATGTTCCCGAGTAGTAAAATTATTTTGTTACTTGGTGGTTAACATTAGATGTTGACGATTGTAGAAAAGACTTGACTTATTGAAGTCAAATGTGAAAGTTATAAACCATAAGTGGAACTACATAATTAATGAGATAAAACCCTTAGGCCACTTCCGTATGAGTTTAATAGGATGTCAGAATCATTTATAAAGTATTCGATACTTAATGATTTTGTTGTTTTCTTGTCGAAGAAAATTATCCTATAACTTATAGTGGGACGGATATTTGATATCGATTTCGGAAATTATATTTGAACCATAGATCTAAGATTTTTCATTGCTTACTGCGATCAAAATTTGAACTTGATTAAGCTTTCGTTATGAATAGTTCATAAAATTTGAAAATTAATTACGCAGCAAAAACAAAGTGAGTTTGTAAAGGTTTGACCTTTATAGTATGACAGTGAGAAAATTTATACTCAATAATCTATTATAGATCATGAGGAAACTTGTCTCTAGTCGCACTAATTGATAATTGAACAATTAGAGATTTTTTTGTTAAAGTTGATATGAAACTATGAATTTGGGTACAAAAAATACAAAGTGGCGTTCTTGAGTGTTTTCTTTGAATGAGAGATCCGTCGTGATTTCTTTGTTCGAAAGTTCATTATAGAATGGCCCTAGTGTAGGCATTGCATTTTTGCATATCAGCCCGATGATGAGTCTCGTATAGAGGCACTATCTCTTTAGTTGTGAAAGTCGCAGGAAGCGGACGTTGGAAGGGTAAAGTTGGAAAAAAGAATTTTGTTGGATTTTATCTAAGTTGTTTAGCTTCGGTTGCTTGTTGGACTCCCGTTTCAAAGCTTACCTAAGGCCCAAAACCCCACAGATCACCTACCAAACCCAAAGCAAACACAAAATACCCAAAACAAGAAACCAAGTCCACGCCCAATGGATGGAGATTCACGCCCATATTGCCCTTAATTAGGTAGATACACATTTATCACATGCTTAAATCTTGTAAAATCCCTCCCTAATTAAGAAAAATCAAATCAAATCCCTTACCAAATCAAAGCCAATCACCATCTTAAATTAGGAGATCTATTCCTTATGAGATACTAATTAGAATAAATGTCACCATAAATGGAGATTCTATCCTATTTGAATAAGGAAAGCCTCCCCTCATTTGCCTATAAAAAGAACCCTTCATCACCATTCACAACCCTAGCTCACATAACTCATATTAACGCCCAAGACAAGACTAAGCCTTCCTTTACACGCCCAAATACCTCCTCCAAGCCTCACTGCCGCATCCCTCTAAAGCCCTCACTGCCGTGAACCACCTCCTTCCCACTTCCATTCACGCTTAAGCCACTACACACAGCCCCTTTGCCGCACCTAAACCTCCATTCACATCCCTTAAACACGCCTAAACAGCCCCCTTTACAGCCCTAAAGTCACGCCAAATAGCCCCCACTGCACTGCCCCATTGCACGCTTGAAAAAGTCCCGAAACGCCCACTGCACTGCACAGCACACTTACTGCCGCAAAAATAGCCCACTGACCTGATCAGTTTTGGCCACAATTTTAACCCCAAAACATTCCAGAAAACACCTAAAAACTGCACTAAAAAACTGCACAAAAGCCCCTTAAAAAATCCCCCAAAACCGCACCTTCTTAGCCTTCAAAATAACCCAAAACAGTCCCCTAAATGACCAAAACAGTGACCTGAAATGCAGCAGTAAAACAGCAGCGAAACGGACCAAAAACAGCAGCCCGAACATCAAAACAACTAGGAAAGACGTTGAGTAAATAAATCGGAAAAGTAGCGAATCATTCACCCTTCCAACGGACGTATAACGCCCTTTCTTGAGACGACAAAAGAGGTTAGACCTGAGGGCACCTTTTATTTATATCTTACGTTTTATTTTATTTATTTTGAAATATTATTGCATGAGAGTCGTTTGAGGCATATGTGATTGTTGGATGAGCGGGATGTGTGTCCCCTTTTGTGGTATATCGGATGGAAACCCGGGCGTAAATTCCGTAGCCGATTCCGAATGGACGGTAGTACGGTCTGCTCTCGGGATATAATGCCACGTACCACTTAAGATACACATATCTCTGTTGAGTTTTATCTAGGTCCCAAGATCAAATCAAGACATGAAAACATGTGTGAATACATCAACGGAGGTAGCGGAATACTCACATCGATCGGTTGAGTCGATTTGAAGACGAATCAAAGCCAAAAAACTCACTGCCTAGGTGCGCCCACTGCAGCAGATTTGCTCACTGGTTTGAGCAGTTCGGATCTCATTTCGAAGCTCCAACTCCGTCGGATGAGTCCCGCCTCATGGGTGAACCTCCCTACCACCTTCGCAAGACTCGTAAGTGTGCTAGCACTTGAATTTTCACCATGAAAATCCACCTTTGGCTTCCCTTTTGTCACGCCAAAACTGGTTTCAAAACAGTCCCCATTTGTGTGTTTGGGCGTGAGGAAGAAGGAGAGAAATGGTGAGAGAGAGAGATGAAATATATATTAAATGATAGATTGGTAAAAGCTTTTCCAAAAAGCTTTATATATTTTTCCATAAAATATATATTAAAAACATTTACCAAATGATTAATTAAAATCAAAAATAAATATTTCCCTCCAAACACTGTTCCAACAACTCACATCACTATTCACATGTCACTTTAATTAAAGTGATGTGATGTAAGTCCATCAATCAATCAATCACTCATATCAATCAATCAAATGTCACATCACTCAAAGTGACATTTGATTTGACGCTTGATGTGATGAATGACTTGACGTTTGATTTGACGCTTGATGTGACTTGCGTCACCGCACTCGAATTCTAAATACGAATGCGCTCGCAATCACACTCGGGCTCGAGTTCGCTAATTCCAAATTAACGATTTTTCCGTCGCGTCGTCATTAAGTGATTACGCCTAGTGAATTCACTATTCACGTCGCTAACGAATTAATTCTAAATTAATTCGTTCGCCCGAATTAAAATCTAATTTTAATTCCGCTTCGAAATATAATGCCGTTTAATATATCGAATATATTAATTTACCGATTAATTCCAAATTAATCGTTATCTCTCTCTAGACGATATTTTATCCTAGATAAAATATCTCCGTAATTAATCCTAGATTAATTTTCTCTCTCTTCTATATAATCCCAGATTATTCAAGAGTGCGAGTTGTGCGTCATCGGTGGATTATCGGGAAGCGACCCATGAGATCCCCGGATAAGTTGGCAGTAAATGCGGTCGTCGGAGTATCCGAATCACGTACGTACCAAGTACTACGTTCTACCGATTTACGAGACAAGGTCGACTCCTAGCAAAGTACCAAGTCTACCCAATTCTCCGGACATATCCTTTTAAGAATATCAAGATCTATATCAAGCGTAGTATATAATCGTATTGTGCGTATCGGCCCAGTATCGGATAGTCACGTGCTAGGGCTGGGGCTGGATAAGTGTCTGCCCCGTCCGAAACACTTATCGGATGTCTGGTAACTAGTCTCTATAATCGGATATTCATGACCTGGTCATAATATCACGATTGGATGCGCATCACTTAAGAGCACTACTACCGTATCCTGCGTGACATCATCTCCAATATGACTGAAGTGATACTTCCGTCTTGACATCACACCCAATACTCTACGACTCTCTGATAAACCCAGAAGTGGTGTACACAGAACTTGGTCAAACCCCCTACCACCAAGACCAAAGTTTATCGATTATCGTAAGTATTAGCGATGCAAGTCTCAAGTTAAGACTATACACACCTACCTTGATTTCGACCTCCCATAGACACATAGTCATAATACCAATGGGATTCCGAGGGGTCTATCCAGAGCGAAGCTGTTTCCCGTACCATCGGTGAAACACGACCTCCTACCGCACTTGCATAAGTCTCCAACACTTATATATATGAGAACTATGCCGTTGTGCCCTCACAACGCACACAAGTGCAATACTAGCCTATTCCGCATTATCGATGTCCAGTCTCGATAATACTACGGCTAGGGATATTTAATGATTAATCCTTCGTGGACTGATACTGTCTCATATCATCTCAATCCAGGAACTAATCATAGGGACCTCTCTTCATTTATATATCTATGGTGATCTAATCACAAATGATGAGAGTGCAATATCCTTATTACATAGTTAATTTGCTACAACAACACAATGATCTGTGCAAATAGTGACGCTATGGGTCATATTATCCAACAATCTCCCACTTGGCACGTAGCGAGTCACTCAAGTGTCCAACACTTGAACTATGTAAGGTTCGCTCAAATTGCTGAGGAAGGTTTTCGTCAGCGGATTTGTTTATCATCGTTTGACGTGATTTATACGATCATCACATCGCTACGATGTATGATCCGAACGAATCAGATGATATAGAAGTATATATCTGGATCGTCGATGAGACCTTTAATTCCTTAGCATGTGCTGACGCCTAGCTCAGCTGCTAACAGAACTATATCTAATCTAATTAGATTTATGTTCGATCCAAATGGCTTCTATTGCTGCCTCAGCTGCAGCAATAATCCGTATTGTTGTTTATTCGGCAACAGTTATCTTGCTTGGAAGATTTCCAGCTCACTGTCCCGTTATTCAAACTTTATAGTACGTAGTAGTATTTAATTGTTTGGAAACTTGCAGCAGTGATCCCAGTCACTTCAAGTTCTCCTTCTCCATAGTTTAAGACAGCATCTTTAGTTCTCTAAGATACTAACATATGTTCTTAATCTTTAATCCAGTGACTATCACTTGGATTAACCTGATCGTGACTCCATATGCTCGAAGCGTATGAGACACCCTATCATGTACATTTTAAATGTACAGTTTCTCAGAGAGTGTTAACAACTCCAAATCTATCCCAGTAGATATTTATTCCTTGAATAAAGGTTGGTACTCCCCAGAATTCTACGGAGAATTTCTATTGAAAGAATATCTATGAAAGCCAAGCTTTCAACAATAGCTATATGGGAATTCACTGTCAGTGCGCTCTCCCACTAACCTCCTTATATACACAAGAATTATTCGTTTTGAGTCAAGTCATAAACCATTATGATTATTTCAAAACGACAGTTCCAAGTGTTGGATAATATGACCCATAGGGTCACTATTTGCACAGATCATTGTGTTGCGTAGCAAATTAACTATGTAACAAGGAAATTGCACTCTCATCATTTGTGATTAGATCACCTTAGATATATAAATGAAGAGAGGTCCCTATGATTAGTTCCTGGATTGAGATGATATGAGACAGTATCAGTCACGAAGGATTAATCATTAAATATCCCTAGCCGTAGTATTATCGAGACTGGACATCGATAATGCGGAATAGGCTAGTATTGCACTTGTGCGCGTTGTGAGGGCACAACGACATAGTTCTCATATATATAAGTGTTGGAGACTTATGCAAGTGCGATAGGAGGTCGTGTTTCACCGATGGTACGGGAAACAGCTTCGCTCTGGATAGACCCCTTCGGAATCCCATTGGTATTATGACTAGGTGTCTATGGGAGGCCGAAATCAAGGTAGTGTGTGTATAGTCTTAACCTGAGACTTGCATCGCTAATACTTACGATAATCGATAAACTTTGGTTTTGGTGGTTGGGGGCTTTGACCGGTTCTGTGTCTACCACTTCTGGGTTTATCAGAGAGTCATAGTGTATTGGATGTGATGTCAAGACGGAAGTATCACTCCAGTCATAGTGGAGATGATGTCACGCAGGATACGGTATTAGTGCTCTTAAGTGATGCGCATCCAATCGTGATATTATGACCAGGTCATGAATATCCGATTATAGAGACTAGTTACCAGACATCCGATATGTGTTTCGGACGGGGCAGACACTTATCCAGCCCCAGCTCTAGCATGTGACTATCTGATACTGGGCCGATACGCACAATACGATTGTATACTACGCTTGATATAGATCTTAAATATTCTTAAAAGGATATGTCCGGAGAATTGGGATGACTTGGTGCTTTGCTAGGAGTTGACCTTGTCTCGTAAATCGGTAAAACGTAGTACTTGGTACGTACGTGATTCGGATACTCCGACGACCGTATTTACTGCCAATATATCCGAGGATCTCATGGGTCGCTTCCCGATAATGCACCGATGACGCATAACTCGCACTCATTAATAATCTGGGATTATATAGAAGAAGGAGAAAATTAATCTAGGATTAATTACGGAGATATTTTATCTAGGATAAAGTATCGTCTAGAGAGAGATAACGATTAATTTGGAATTAATCGGTAAATTAATATATTCGATATATTAAACGAAATTAGATTTCGACGCGGAATTAAAATTAGATTTTAATTCGGGCGAGCGAATTAATTTAGAATTAATTCGTTAGCGACATGAATAGTGAATTCGCTAGGCGTAATCATTTAATTACGACGCGACGGAAAAATCGTTAATTTAGAATTAACGAACCCAAGCCCGAGTGTGTGTGTACGAGCGCATTCGTATTTCGAATTCGAATGCGGCATGCAAGTCGCATCAAGCGTCAAATCAATCAGTCGCATCAAGCGTCAAATCAAAAGTCACTTTGAGTGATTGATTGATTG